>NW_010729087.1:5983349-5996179 GCF_000365185.1 Nelumbo nucifera
GTGGGGGGTTGTAACCTGAGAGGATTTGGGGAGACTCTCAGAGACCCCAAGGAGGACATCTCTTTCCTCTGCAATCATTGAGCTTTGCCAACCTTAGGGCTAGTGGAGATGCCAAACTTTCCTGAATCTTGTAACAGATCTAGGATGTATTTCCTCTACGAAATGAAGATCCCCTTTAGTGAGCGGGCAACTTCAATTGCAAGAAAATACCTTAATGGACCTAGGTCGTTCACCTCAGTCTAAGTGGCAAAGAACTCCTTTAGCTTCTGAAACTCGTCTTTCGAATCAGAGGTGATAACTATATCATCAACATATACTATTAGGGCTGCAATTTTACCTATCCCACTTTTCACAAACAAAGTATGGTTAGATTGACATTGCTTGTAGCCTTTCTACTGTACAAATAAATGAAACCTATTGAACCAAGCCCTTGGTGATTGTTTTAAGCCATATAAGGACTTCTTCATCCTGTAAACTTTCTACTCACTGCCTTGAGCACGGAAACCAGGGGGTTGCACCATGTACAGTTGTACACTTATTCTAGAAGGCATTTTTGATATCCAACTGATGAAGGTCCCAATCAAGATTAATAGCTTAGGAGAAAAGGACTCTGATAGAGTTCATCTTAGCAATCAGAGCAAATGTCTTTACACCTGAGTATACCCTTTTGTCACTAATTGAGCTTTATACCATTTCACAATGCCATTTGCCCTATGCTTTACTGCAAACACCCACTTACATCGAATTGGTTCCTTTTCTTCAGGAAGATCCGCCAATTCCCATGTGCCATTTAAATGTAAAGCATTGATTTCTTCTTTCATTGCATTTATCCATTCTGGTACTAAGAGAGATTTTGCCACATTCTTAGGAATAGGAATACTATTAATGGAAGAGAGAAAGACGTGAAAAGAATGCTCCACGACCCTTGTGACGATTAAAGAAAAGGAGGGAGCTAAACCTGAGCATGTTTCTCCTCAGACTTACTCTTCCCCTGAGGAGAAACAAGGAAAAAATTGTCACTTTCTTTGAAAGTGACATCCATAGAAACATCGTACTTTCGAGAAATAGGGTCAAAACATCGGTACCCATTTTAAGACGAGGGATACCCTAGGAAAATATAAGGAATAGTGTGAGGATCTTGTTTACCATGAGGGGAGACAAGTCTTGAACAAAACAATGGCAACCAAACACATTTATGGGAATTGGAAACAAGGGAGCCTAGGGAAACAAAAGTTGGTGTGGGGCCTTGTACTCCAAACAACGAGATGGCATGTGGTTAATGAGATATGTAGTGCAAAAACAACCTCTAGCCGAAAATGTTTTGGGACATTCATATTAGTAACCCACAAGAAACTTCTAGAAGATGGTCTTTCAACATTGCATTTTGTTGGGGTGTTCAAGAGCTATGGTGAAGGGATCCACAAGAAGCAAAAAACTTTGTGAGGTCACTATGAAAATATTCTTTGGCATTATTGGGCTGGAAGATTTTTATTTCTGTTTGAAATTGGGTGAAGATAAATGCTTTGGAAATCTTTTACAATTTTTGGCATTTCATCTCTTGATTGCATTGGATACACCCATGTATATCTAGAGTAGTAATCAATAAGTGTAATAAAATACTTGTAACTAGTCTCAAGGACTTCAAACATCAGAATGAACAATATGGAAAGGAAATTCAGATTTATTATATCTTGAAGAAAAATTAGTTATACAATGTTCACTTAATTGATAGGTTTGACATGTAAAATCTGACACTGAGATTGACTTAAACAACTCTAGAAACAAAATTTTCAATGATTCAAAACATAAATGACCAAGATGACTGTGCCACAAAAAGGCATGACTCTTACTAGATTGACTCTTAGACTCTATGACTACAAGACTAGCCTTATTGTCTAGCATGTAGAGCTTGTGCACCATACTTCCTCTACCAATCGTCTTCCTTGAGGCCAAATCCTGTATTACACAAGAAGAAAAGGTCAAACAATTTAACGAATTAGTGATACTACTAACCGAATACAAGTTAATATGCAATTTTGGGACATGCAAAACACTAGAATGTAGTTCATTCACCAGCAATGGTGGTGAACAAACTGTTAGTTAGTCTCACCTTGTCCCTACCAGAAAGAAGATGATAGGACTGAAAACAATTTGACTTACCAGTCATAGGGTTTGAGGCTCCAGAATCAATTATTAAAGGGGTATCAGAGGAATGAGAAGACACAACATGGAAAATTGTGGCAGAATTACCTAATGTAGAAGCAAAGGAAGTCAAGGGAGGAGGGCTAGAATCCATCTAAAAAATTGCTCTACCATACAACTCCAAATGGTTGTGGAAGAAACTAATGATATCCTCCCTAGGATCAGACCCAAAAGAGCGTTCCTGAGTCATAGTAGTAGCAGAGGGTTGAGTCTCCTGAGAAGCCATATTTGCTGGATTGAACTTCCTTGGACCCTGCTGTCCTGGTTTCTTATTCTGATCTCCATGGGAGATCCCAACAAGTATCATGAGTGTGTCAAGATCTTTGGCAATGAATGCACCATAATTTGTAATTGAGCCCTTCTATTGGAATGACAGCCACAGGAAGGTCAAATCTATCCCCCCCACTCATCCCATTTTGCATTGAGGAGATAGCAGAGGTAACAGAGTCCTCAGGACTCATGGTAACTGCCTTAGGTCACACACCTAATCAACCACAAAAACTAGGGTGCATTACAATCCCGCACCAATAAAGGTCAACTTTTTTCAGTCCGCACAGTCCCACAAAAGAAAGTTAATTTCTCCCCTTCACACAAAATATTACTGCTGGAAAAGCATATACTACATCAAAGAACTGTTGAACTATCACCACTCAGATGAAACAAGGCCCTACAATCACCAAAGTTTTGCTTTACTGCTGTTACAGCAAGCACACCACAAGGATCACATGGTCCACAGAGAAAGTGCTAAAATAGGTTCTAATCACCTCACATCAGTCACACTAACCTGTTACATGTTTTTTTCTTAGTACACGACCAAGAGAAAAGAAAAAAAAAATCTGAAAAATACCTCTCAGATCAGTCTGATGATTTTCTCTGACATCTCAACAAAGGAACCCAGAAAAAGGATTAGGAACTTGATCAGTTTTGCTTTCAGGCCTAATAGAATAGACCTGCTCTGATACCATATTAAACAAAAAACAATAAGTAGAAAGCTGTAAGAGAGGAGAAGAGATAGGAGAGAAGAGAAGAGATTGATAAAAAAAAAAAGAAGAGAGGAGAAGAAGATTGAGAGCAAAAAAGTTGTGCTGGTGGTGCCAGCAAAAATACAATATTGCCCCTGTGGCACTAAAGGTGAACTTAAAACAGCCTTTTAACAAGGACACACTATTGATGAATGTTGAGGATTTAATCACTTTTGTGTAGATTTAACAGTAACTTTTATATGTTAATCGTTAGATAGGAAGTGGGGACCACAGCATTTATGTTAGGTCTTTTGCTGATTGTTTTTTAAGTCTTTATTTGTTTTTAGATGCTTGCCGCCCTATAAGGGCATATTAGTCATTGTACTCACTTTATATTTTTCATATAAATACTAGTGAAGGGGCGGCCAGAATTAAGCTCTCTTTTTCTTTCTCAAATCTCTTCCTCTTCTTCTCTCTCTTCTCTTCTTCAAGAAAATATCTTTTCTTTTACAGATTTTTTAATTCAGCAGATTTCTACTTGGTATCAGAGCAAGGCTAGGGTTTCTTGGAGTTCTACCATGCAACCCTAAGCCGATTGCATGAGGTGATAAAAGGGCTGATCAATCTACTTCAGACTGCCCAGTTTTTGGATTTTTTTGTGGATTTCAGTAATCAAGAAGGTGATCTAGGTTTTGGCATCAAAATCAGGAAGAATTGGAGTGCAAGGAATAATCCTAGGTAAGTTTGACTCTTCATTCTTGGTCTGATCTTGGGTGCTTGGACCTTGTTGGACTTCTCTAAGTTCTTTAGAGTGGGCGGTTAGGTTTTTGGATAGTTTTAAGCCTTCTAGAGTGATCGATTCACTCTTCTCTCCAGTAGGAGATGGTGGGAGAAAGGGTTTTTCTCTTCGGATAGGGTTTTTTCCTTGTAGAAAGGTTAGCTGCCCTTGTGAGTGAGATCGATTTGATCTCAGAAGTTTCCTACCTAGTGTTTTGCTGGTTTTGAAACATTTGAAGCCGAGATGGAGGGTTGGAGTGCTGAATAGAAGTCCACTGGTAGACCTATTCATGGGCTGGGTAGCCCGACGGCCCGACCCGCACCCCAGTCGGGCTTGGACATGTAATTAGGCCCGCGGGCCCAAAACACCAAGCCTGATTGTGTGTCGGGCCGGGCTCGGGATTTGTCAAAAAAGCCTGACCCGACTCATTTATATAATATAAAATATAAAATATAAAATATTTATTATTATATATTAATAATTTAATATATACATTTTTTATTTTTCTTTCTTTATAATCGCTCTCTCTCTCTCTATTCAGTCGCTTCAGTAGCGGCATGAGCTATATACTTCGGGCTCGGGCCTAGGCCTAGGCTCGGGCTTCGGGCTTTTTATGAGGGTCGGGCTCGGGTTCGGGCCTTAAAAAAAATCTGTTAATGTAGAGTGAAATCCTGGCCCAAGCCCGACCCATGAATAGGTCTATCCACTAGTAACATGGGTCTAGGTGTTGGAGGTACGAGTGATATGTTTGGGTTCGGAATTATCACCACAGTTAAATTAGATGGAACAAATTATTTGAATGGGCACAATCATCCAAGATGGCCATTGGTGCCTGTGGAAAACTAGGGTACATCACTGGGGAGGAAAAGAAACCTGATACAAATTCTTCTTGGTGGGTATAGTGTAAATGATGCAGCAACCTATCAGAAGTTGGTAGAGAAGAATAGGGTTAAACCTTGAATTCGACATTGCTAGGCAACATATCCTTTCTAGAGAGTGTTACACTTTCTCAAGCCTATGCCTTTGTTTCTGCCTTTCTGGAGAGGAGAGCAGGAGGAATGCCATGTTGAGACAACCTAGGATTGATTAGTCTGCTATGGTTAGTACAACCAGACCTAAGCCAAATGGAGACGGGGGGAGCAATGAGACTAGGAGGGAGGACAAGGACTTAATGTGTGATTATTGTAAGAAGACTAAGCATACCAAAGACATTTGCTGGAAGCTCTATCCACACCTCAGACTAGCTCGGGTCAAGAACAAGAAGAGAAATGCAAATGTGGCAATTACAGGACACTCTTTGGGACCTCTTACCCAAGTTGATTGGGAGACCATTGCAATAGCAATAGTCAGAATCGAATTGGAGAAATTTGGACAGTTGATGAATAAGAAGGATACGACCGGTTCTAGTTCTTCAGGTGGACAACAGAGTGCAGGAGCCAACCACACCTCCTCTTTTGCTCATACAGGTAGTTCATATCTAGGGACCTCCCTGGATTATAGACTCAGGAGCATCTGAGCACATGACTAATATACCTACCATTTTCAGTTTTTACCAGTTGTGCTTTGGTAGTGACAGTCTCTATAGCAGATGGTTCACATATTCCCATTGTTGGGAATGGGACAGCTAGAGCGACCAATGATATTACTTTAGCTTTTGTCTTACATGTCCCTAGACTTAATACTAACCTTCTTTCTATTAGTTCTTTGACAAAAAATTTGAATTGTTCAATGACCTTCCTTCCTGGTAATTGTGTTTTTGCAAGATCTGGAGTTAAAGAGGACGATTGGGAGTGGTTGTGAGGTGAATGGAGTCTACCTTTTGGACGAGATGCCGAGACATCAGAGCCATCAGTAGCAGCAGTAGTAGTGGATCAGAGTCAGTGAGTCAGATTATGCTCTGGCATAATCGGTTGGGTCATTTTTCTTTCAGTTCATTAAAGTTTTTGTTTCCAAAGTTGTTTGAGTCTGTCCAATTATCTACTTTGGAGTGTGAGAGTTGTCAGTTGGGAAAGCATTGTAGACATTCTTTTAAACCAAATAATAAAAGAAGTGCTTTTGCTTTTGATATTGTTCACACTGATGTATGGTGACCATATCATATTCCTTCTATGGGTGGCTACCGTTATTTCCTCTTGTTTATGGATGATTACACACGGTATTCATGGACATATTTGATGAGATCCTGTGATGAGGTACCTAATTTGGTACGACAGTTCCACCAGATGGTTCTCACACAATTAGGAGTGAGAACTAAGGTCTTCATATAAGATAATGCCAGAAAATACTTTGAGAAGGATTTGGCTACATACTTTTTGGAGAATGGTGTAATTCATCAGAGTAGTGGTGCATATACGTCGCAACATAATGGAGTAGTAGAGAGGAAAAATAGACACATTGTGGAGGTGGCAAGAAGTCTTATGGTGTGTGCTTCAGTTCCTACTCGTTTCTGGGGGGATGCAGTTCTCACAATTGTGCATTTGATTAATCGTGTCCCTTAACATACCTTAGGGTTTAAGGTGCCATTCAGTCTTCTTTTTCCGGATGGGGAGATATGTTTCATATACCTTTGAGGGTTTTTGGGTGTGTTTCCTTTGTTCACATTCTTGGACCTCATCGCAAGAAATTGGATCCTAAGGCCAAGAAATGTGTTTTTCTTGGGTATGCTCAAAACCAAAAGGGGTATTATTGTTAAAATCCTGTGTCAATGAGCAGATTTGTCACTATGGACGTTACCTTTTTTGAGTCTACATTCTATTTCTCTAGTGGTTCTCCTCAGGGGGAGAGTCTTGGGGAGGAGAACTCACGGCCTGTTCGTCTTCTTGTTTCTTTTGTGCCACTAGTTTTACCATCAACACCTCCATCAGTTCTGTTACCTGATCCACTACAGACAGCCACACAACACTATCAATGTCACTAGAAGAGGGTTGACTCCACGCATGCTCAACCAGTAGAACCCGCACCACTCTCCATCAGTCCTTCTAAGGCTCCAGATTCGGTAGACACATTTCCAGGTATTCCCCTTGAGCCTGAGCCTGTTATCTTTTCTGATGATAATGTTCCTGTACCTAACACTATTGTTGCAGTTGATCCCATTGACCTTGATCTTCCCATTGCACTTCGCAAAGGGAAGAGAAAGTGTACTGTCCATTGCATCTCACACCATCTTTCCTATAAAACCTTATCATCCTCCTACCGAGCTTTTCTTTCTTCCCTAGATTCTGTGTCTATACCCAGGAATGTTATTAAGGCTCTCTCCAAATCTGAGTAGAAAACAACTATGCAAGAAGAGATGGAAGTCTTGGTTAAAAACCAGACTTGGGAGATAGTTGATCTTCCTCCAAACAAGGATACAATCAGATGTATTCATTGTGAAGTACAGGGCTGATGGCAATATAGAGAGGTACAAGGCAATGTTGGTTGCAAAAGGGTATACACAAACCTATGGCATTAATTATCTGGAGACCTTTGCATCGGTTTCTAAGATGAATTCAGTTCAATCCTCTTGTCTCTAGTAGCTACCTATTCATGGCCCCTATTTCAGCTTGATGTTAAAAATGCATTCCTCAATGGTGATTTGCAAGAGGAGGTATATATGGACATCCCAACTAGGTTTTATGAAAATGTTGGTAAAGGAAAGGTTTGTAAGCTGAAAAAAATCATTGTATGGCCTGAAACAGTCACCTAAGGCATGGTTTGATAGGTTCAGAGGGGCACTTTTCCGCTTTGGGTACACACAAACCCAGTCTGATCACACTCTCTTTGTGAAAAGGAGAGATGCACTTGTGTCAATTCTGATTGTGTATGTGGATGATATAGTAGTTATAGGAAATGATTTGAAGGAGATTGATGCTCTCAAGAAATCATTACAGCAAGAGTTTGAGATCAAAGATCTTGGTGAGCTAAAATACTTCCTAGGGATTGAGGTTGCAAGATCCAAGCATGGGATTTTCATCTCTTAAAGTATGTACTAGACCTACTACGGGAGACTGGGAAGTTGGGAACCAAACCAGCTGACACTCCTATTGACCCAAATCATAGAATTAATGTTGTGGATGGTGAGTTGGTTACGGATGTGGGGAGATATCAGAGAATGGTGGGCCAGCTATTATATTTGTGTATGACACGTCCAAATATTTCCTATGTTGTTTGTGTTGTGAGTCAGTACATGCATGCACATCGGGTTCGGCACTGGGAAGCCATTGAAAGAATACTTGCATACCTGAAGAAGCACCCCAACAAAGGTATTCTTTTCTTAGACCATGAAAATTTGAAATTGGAGTCTTATATAGATGCAGATTGGGTAGGTTGTTTAGATGACAAGAGATCTACATCAGGGTTATGTACCATTGTGGGTGGAAACTTGATTTCATGGAAGAGTAAAAAACAGGCGGTTGTGGCTAGGTCAAGTGCAGAGGCTGAATATAGATCCATGGCTCATGGTGTCTCAGAACTACTTTGGGTTAGATCCCTACTGAGTGAGATTGGGGTAAAATCTGAGGAACCTATGATGTTATACTGTGACAATCAGGCTGCAATCAATATTGCCCACCAATGTTTTAAAACACGGAGGCGTGACGCGAGGCGTTCCACTACCTAGAGGCGTGAGGCATAGTTCAAAATGCAAGAGGTGTAAGCCTCCTGAACACAAGGAGGAGTAAGCCTCCTCCTTAAGAGGAGGGGGGTTAGGAGAAGGATGAAGAGGAAGGGGGGATTTCATTTTTTTCTTTATTTTTAATAAAAATCATTTATATTAAGAAGAATAAAGATGCATAACATTAGTTGAAAGGGGGCAAACCACTTTCTTTTCCCTTATCTTTTCTTCCCTTCCCTTCCCTTCCTTTTCCTTTTCTCTTTTTTTCTTCTCTTTCTTTTTCTTTTCCTTCCCTTCCCTTTCTTTTCATTTCCTTTCCTTTCCTTTTTTTTTTTTCTTTTTTTTTTGTTTTTTTATATCAGATGTGCATGAGGCGCATGAGGTGTACGCCTCTAGCACGCCTCATGAAAAAAGCGCAAGAGGCGTACGCCTCAGAGGTGTCAATGCCTCTGGCATACACCTCAGGGTGTTTTGGGAGCGCCTTGCCTGGAGGTGCGTATGCCTCCCACACTTTTTAAAACACTGTTGCCCACAATCCAATTTGGCATGA
Organism: Nelumbo nucifera; assembly: GCF_000365185.1. Next base: position 5,992,433 of record NW_010729087.1, read on the forward strand.
TAGGACAAAACACGTTGAAGTTGATAGGCACTTCATAAGAGAAAGGGCAACAAGCGGAGAAGTTTGTTTGCCTTATGTCTCTTCAGAATTGCAGTTGGCTGATGTCCTCACCAAGGTTCAAAGTATTGATGCGTATTGGTTCGTATCGGCCGATACGTATCGTGTCGGTAGCTTCCCGATACGCCCCTACAGGGGTTGTATCGGGTTAGACCACGGTTCAGGGGTTGTGTCGATACTTTGAACCTTGGTCCTCACTAAAGGGGTTGCAAAGAACAAGATTGAACATGATTTATGCAAGTTGGGAATGTGTGACATTTACTCCCAACTTGAGGGGGAGTGTTGAGGATTTAATCAGTTTTGTGTAGATTTAACAATAATTTTTTATATGTTAATTTTTAGGTAGGAAGTGGGGACCACAGCATTTATGTTAGGTCCTTTGCTGATTGTTTTTGAAGTCTTTTATGTGTTTTTAGATGCTTGCCGCCCTATAAGGGCATATTAGTCATTATACTCCACTTTATTTTTTTAATATAAATACTAGTGAAGGGGGCGGCCAGAATTAAGCTCTCTTTTTCTTTCTCAAATCTCTTCCTCTTCTTCTTCTCTCTCTTCTCTTCTTTTACAGATTTTTTTAATTCAGCAGATTTCTACTATGAATTTGGTGATATGATGGTTGATTGATGATGCAACCTCTCAAAGTCATTTCAGGAATTGCTGGATGGAACTTTTCTGGATATTTTCTAAGCTTCTAAGACCTTTTCTTCTTACCATGAGTTTAATATGCAATAGTGAATTCTCATTGATATTCAAGTATCAGGCATCTCATATCCGTACCGGTGTTCCCAGATACACATGGATACACTGACTGGGTGTATCATATCTGTATCGGTGTACCCAGATATGCGTGGATACATCAATACAAAAAAGTTTTAAAACTTATAAAAGTAAAAAAACATCGACTATTGGTGATATCAAAGAGAAAAAAATTCTCTTAACTTTGGCCAAGTAGAAAAAAATTTCTGCAGTATTTCCTGGCTGAAAAGTTGGAAATCCAAACATTGATGTGAAGAAGTTCCACAAGAAGCCAGCAACCTTACAATGAATAAAAAGATGTGTAACAGTTTCCTCCTGTTCTTTGCAAAGAAAGCACATATTGGCCATCCAAAAGCCTCTGGACTTCAGGCGATCCACTGTCAAAATACTGTCCATAGCCACAAGCCATGCAAAAGCCTCAATCCTTGGAGGGATTGGATTTCCCCAAACACCATCTATCTGAGATTGATCTGAGTCGTCCTTAACAATTGTCATATAAAGGATTTAACAGAGAACTTCCCATTTGAACACTCCTTCCATCACAGTTCATCCCTTGTTTGTGAAGATAACTTTGTGATGCTGCTGACCTTTCGCTATTTGCTGGAACATCTGGAAAGAGAGAAACAGGAGTCTTTGAAGACAAATACTGGAATATGGAAAAGATTGTGGCAGCCATCAGTAACTCGGTTGCAGATTGGGTTCTGGTCTCTCCAGCTTTTAGTCAAGTTTCTAAAGAAGATTTGAGTGACAGATTAGGGGAGATTTTGGAATATCAAATTTGTAACTTGGATGGTTTTTAGTATGTTGCTCTGTTTAGCTTTTGTTCTGGTTGTATGAGGGTGATGCCTTATCGCCTATCAGGATGTATCTTTTTCTTTTTCTTTTTCATCTTCAAAAGAAATATTGATACACATCAATACCCAACTTTGGGTATTTTGATCCTTGTTGATATTGGAGTCAAGATGATGCAGGAACTAAAGTGTCAAAATTGGATTTTTATGAAATTTTATGTATTTCTGTATTTTTGGACAGCAGGGGTATTTTTTTTTCATTTTTGCAATTTTTTTTGTGGGGTCCAATAATAGGGTTTGATTGTCTAGTTATAGTTTGTTTATGTTTAAAATTTCAGAGTCATTGCATAAGTAGGATTAGAGTTATTGAGTGTTCTTTGAATTGAAATAGGATATGATAACTTAGTTTGTGTCCTACTATGATTATTGAGTCTAACAGTTTGACTCCTAAGACTATTATGAGTCTAACAGTTTGACTCCTAGGATTATTATGAGTTTAGAGTCTATAAATATGTATGGACGTTTTACAGAAAGGCAATGAATTATATTGAGTTTTCTTCATCTTATGCTAGCTATGGTGAGTGATTCCCATGCCCTATAGTGATCCTAGGCACCCTGTGAGTGATTTCAGGTATTTTCTCTCTTCTTTCTCTCCCTATTTTCTCTCTTATTCCTTCAAGAAGCCATTACAGCCATCAACAGCCATAAAATTCTGATCCAAGAAGACCATTCAACATTCTCTTAGGACTAGAACTGAGTTGGTCCTACATCACAAGAGTAGTAAGTTTATTACGTCATATGTGTCTACCATTTAAGTGCTGCTAATTTCATTATGCTGAACATTGGTTTTTTATTTATTTTATTTTATTTTATCTATTTATTTTTGCTGTGGATGATTTGATTTCTTTAAAATATTTTGCAGGGGCAAAATTCCTTGGCATTAACAGACTTTGAGTTGTCAAAAGTGGAAGCTGTTGTTAAAATCTTGAAGGATACATCACACTATCATTGCAGTAAATTTGCAGACGATGACATTGGTTTATTGATGAAATTGTTAAAGTCCTGGCCACATGCAATGATATTTCCGGGTGAATATGTCAATTTCCATTTCGGTCATTTAAGATCATATTATATTATATAATGTATCCATTTCCTCCATGCTTATTTATCTGTCTGTCCTAATTGTATAGAGCAAATAGGTGATAAAGTGATAGGACAAATCTACATACTAAATATTTTCTTACAAGACAACTTTTCTTCTACTAACCTTTACATTCATGTATACTTCATAAACACCTAGGACAAATCTACATACTAAATTCTCTTGGTTGAATGGAATTGCTTATCTGTTTGTCTTTTAATGGATAAGCAATTAAGTAGGTGGTTAGCTCCTTAGTTGTTGAATGGTATGCCAGGTTGAGTACTTTAGAGCTAAACATTTCATTATTTGACTATTTTATCCACTAAAGGACAAACCAATAAGCAAATCAATTAAGCCTTTTTAATAGTTATCAAACAATCCCTTAATACACAAGAAGTTTTCTAATCTCATTTACTCTTTAAAATAAGAATTACTGGAAGAAATTTTCACATTTTTATTATAAAAAGTAAATTACTGGAAGGCTGACTATACAGAACCATAAAACCTTCTAACAGATAGAACTCTTAGTAAACATTAGGAAAGGATACATGATAAAGAAACTGAAGAAAAATATATCCTAGAATTGGAAATTTACAAAAATGTCACTGACTACTCATGCTAAAGGGAAATTTAAGTTTTTTTCAAACTGTTTTTCAAATCAGTTGCCTTAAGAAGGCACTCGTTTTGTTTGACATGCCTGGCTGTGTGGTTGGTCTTGTAGGACCCACTGAAGCCCTTTGGGAAAAACTCTAGATTTCTTGTCGTTTCTCTTCCAAACTACTATACCTGTATTATTATGTGGATAAGTTGTTTTTCTTGCATGAGGGAATATGGTACTTAGAAACTAATGCATTTATCTAAAGGAATACATGTGAGAATTTGAGAGAAAAAATGAATTGATTGTATTGTCTTACAAGGAGCATATACACAGCTTTATATAGAATTACAGAGCTAACTTACAGGGTGATAAAATAGGAAACTAACTTTTCCTAGAAAACTAAT
>NW_010729087.1:6011487-6022398 GCF_000365185.1 Nelumbo nucifera
AAAAAAAAAAAAACATAGACTACAAGAAAATGATGCGATTACAGTTTCAACTTCTCTAGAAACCAAAACTCTATATGAGATCCTTTAAATTATTTTGACTTTATTAACTAATTAATATTTTTTCAAAGCAAAGTACTCAAACAAAGACTCATCCAAATAAGTAGGGGTTTTTTTACAAGAATCCTGTTTTCCCATTTCACTCTATCAAGAGAGTTGTATCCCTTGTGAAACTGTTTGCTCTCAAATCATATCTTGTTATTGCAACCATTTTCTTTTTTGTTCTGCCACCCCTTTAGATCCTTACACTTGCATTCACTTCTTGCTGGTGTGGTGGTTGGTCTTCTATGTACATTCTTAAACCATCTTTTTCTACTTTGTCTTGTTTTAATCCATGGTTTCTTTTCCTTTTTCATGGCTAAAACATGAAGAGCAATGTTTTGTTAAAAAGTTTATATGAACAAACTAAGGAATTAAAGTGCACATTTTTAGTTGGTACTCAGTACATATGGTACCAAATATAAGTTCATTTAATAGATACAGCACGTATTTCACATTTTTGTACTCTGGCTTGACAGAAAATCTCTCTAATAGTTTGATGCATACACATTAGGGCCAACTCTTTTTGTGGTTACCTTGCAAATTCTGTGCCCTAAAGAATCATTTGCTATTTTTGCAGTTATGCTGTCCTATTGATTGAAAGAAAGGATCAAGAAGGCCAATCTCAAGTTCTATCAGCTGCCCTTGAAGTATGTTCCTTAGATAAGGAATTTTATTTGCTCTCACTTATCATTACTCATTTTCTAGATGTTTTTCTTTTCTTTCTTTTGTTTTTTTTTCTCAACAATATTTGGTTCTTTCTTTTCTCTTCCTTTTTCCTATTCGGAGTATTTTCTAGCCACATTATGTTTGGTGTTAATTAGACATTTTCTAAAATGAGAATGGTGTGTTTTCCTTATCAACAATATTGTTTGCTCTTGAAGTATGTTCATTAAGTAAGGAATCTTATTTGCTCTCCCTTATCGCTACTCGTTTTCTAGATGATTTTCTTTTCTTTTTTTTTTTGTTTTCCTTCTCAACAATATTTAGTTCTTTCTTTTCTCTTCCTTTTTTTCTCTTTTGGGGTATCTTCTAGCCACATCGTGTTTGATGTTAATTAGACATTTTTTAAAATGGGAATGGCATGCTTCATCACAAATGATATTTCTCTCTCTGTTTCACAGATTGGAGAAGATGGAAATCAAGATGCTGACTCAAAATTCCGGGCTCTTGTTGCCATTGGATCACTGGTACACATTGAGAATTTAATTTATGCACTCCTTTATTTGTTGCTGTTAATTTGATGGATGCTGATATATGCACAGTTTCATTGCTTCATATGGACTTTTTTTGAAAGGAATGTTCACAAAGGGCAGAAGATGCCTTGTACTGGTATTACAGAAAAAATAAATCCATGTGATCATACCTTGGGAACTCAAACCCCCAATAAGATCAGGACCAGTAGGGGAAATGAATAATTTGATCTCTCCAATTAGTTACAGATGTTAATTTAACATCTTATGCTTTGCACAGATCAACTACTCAATACTGACCTGAGAAAAAAAATTAAATGTTCACTAATTTATTTTCCCTTTTCCATCCTTGACAATTGTTGTAATACAAGTCAAATTTTGTAGAAAATAAAATCTGTAGATTTCCTATATTTATCATATCTATTTCAAATTTCTAAAACAGAAAATCCATTAAGAAAATTACAAAAGCTTAGATAAAATTTGCTTTGTTAACTTGCGCTAAGGATGTTCCTTGCCATGATGACCTTTTATGGTTTGTTCAGATCATCCTGCTAAATCATTGGTCAAAACCCCTAGTACTAGTAGAACTCCAAAACAACCTACATTGAGAGGTGATATGGCGAGATGAGAAATGATCTTTCATTGGTTTTACCAAAAAAAAATCTTTCATTGCAAAATATTGAATGCTATTCCTGATCGCTGTCCTGTTTTTCAGAGAGATTGACCACACAAGATGGCCTCTTTTGGATTGAGTGGTTTATTATTATGCTAAGGTTTAGTCCAACAATGTTGGGGTTCTTTTACAGTTGAAGATGGTTCAGAACGTCAGTTTTTCCATTGAAAGCTGAAGCTATCAAAACTTGTTTCGAATGCTGCTACAGTAACCCGAACCAGGAAGAGAAGGAAGAAGAAGAGGAAGAAGAAGAGAAGAAGAAAGAAAATAAGGGTCTGTCGAAATCTGATGGACTACCCATACAGTCGACCCCCTTAATCTTTATTAGATTCTAATGACCTTTACAAAGACTAAACTACCCTTACTTAAGTGTGGGGCAGAGTGTCTCTAATAAGACTGCCACATAAGCAAACTACTTAACAAACATAAGATGACTAAACTACCCCTATTCGGCTCACTTTAACAAAACTCAAAGAGTAAATCAGGCCCTGCTTGGGAGGGCTTAAGCTTTGGTCTAGTTGTAGTTGCTTTAGATGAGCTGCTTTGAAGAAAGCCAGTGTTTCTGACATGTTGGTCTGTTCTAAAAGCCATGCATTGTTTAACGGGCTGACCTGTTCAACCTGGATGGTTGAACTGGTGAACTGTCACCCAGACCAAAAAACTGGGTTGGCCTCTGGTTTGATTTTAAAACATTGGAAGAAGCCTCTAAAAGAAGCTTTGAAGGAAAGCCATGTAAGTGGCTGAAAAATAGTCAATTTGGGCTCTCTGGATTTTTCACCCAACATTGCTTATAGGCTTTTTAGGCAGACCTCAACTTGCAAAGCCAAAAACAGCAAGGCAAAAGCCCTCTCAAATGGGCATTCAAAGTGGACTGTGGAAATTTGTGAACATGGAAAGCAAGAAACAGAATTAGTGGCAGAAATTGAGTCTCGGAGTTTTCATGGATTTCTGGGGATGACAATTGTAGGAAAAGTAAAAAATCGAAGGTGTAGAAAATGATCTAGATGTTATATAAGAGGGATGGTTAATGGGAAATATAACTATAGGCATTTTTTTCATCAATAGTGTCATTAATATCCATTAGCAGAAGCTTGATAATTGATTATGTAGGTAGTTTTACAGTTCTTTTCATCAATTGAACGCCACAAACCTTTGTTCATTGGCTAATGCTGTGTTGTCAGCTAGAAAGAAATCAAGAAAGGTGAAATGAATTGAAAGAAGAAAATAGACATGGTTGTGCCACAAGGGCAACAAAAATGATATTTCCCTTTTCATTTAGAGTGACAATACAAACAGTATAAATGCTTACTTGGATCTCTCCCTCCTAATCATTTCCTACTTATACTAGAATGTAGAATGAACTACTCAATTTCTAAAGACCAACAAGAACATTTGGAAACAGCTTTTTAGATCCAATGATGAATCTCAAATGGAATAAAGACCAAAAAAAAGGAAAGCAGCACATATTGGGATTTCTTATTTATTCCATTTTTATTAGAATATAATCCTTGGTAGCCTTGGTTGATGAAAGCCATCTTTTGCCCACTTTAATCATCACGATACATTAAAATCACATGGTTTGGGTCTCCATAGCATTGAGATTGGTCCTCTAAGTCAGCTTTGGCTGGGGTTGAGATGTTTTGGAAGCAGCCCAGGCTTGTCTCAGAACTCCCCTTGTATTTGAATGCAGTAGATCATGAAGCTCCAGTCCCACCTGGGCTCTTTTCAGAAACTCCTTGAGAAGAATTCCTCTTGGACAACAACATCTGCAACCCTAAAACATACTAGGGAATTGAGGGGGTGATGAGGAATTGATGCAGAGGAAAGGAATCTCATTATGAACTTCATAGATGAAAATTGCCTAGGCATGAACTCATGTTTATTGATTACTTGGAAATGAAAAGATCTTGAAAAGATGAAGAACCTATGGTGATTTATTTATCATCTTGATATGGTCCCTGCCCCCCCCCCCCCTTCCAATTAATTAAAGGAAACCCCAGAGTGCCATTCTTATATTTTCTCCCTCTTTTTATTGATCTTTAATAAAGATTTCTTTTGTTATCAATAAAAATTAAAAATTGAACACCCTAGACTATACAACCATATTATGGATAATATTATAGTAATCTGATGGTTGTATTTGAATATATGGTGACTTGTAGTTGCTGCTTGAAAATCATAGATTGATAAGTTAACTGGATTTTTGAAACCAACTATTCCCCTTCAAAGGACACTCCCCACTATTTGATGGAGAAGAAGATCTATCATTTGTAAACTCAATTTCCCCCCTACTGATCTCAAGCTGATAAAACATCGATGAGTTTAGGGGTGAGCATTCGGTTTGTTCGGTTTAAAGCTGAATCGAAAAAACCGAAATTTTAATAACCGATTTATCATGTGTAAACCGAACCGAAACTGAACTTTGTTAAAACTGATCAAACCGAACCAAATTTGTATTCGGTTATTTTGGTTAAAAACCGAAATAGAATTTCACACCCAACCAGAAGAAGAAGAAGAAGAAGAAGAAGAAGAAGAAGAAGGTTGCAGGTTGCAACCTTGCAATCTCTGGCATCTTGTTGCAGTCACTGCATTGCTGCTGGTCTCTCACTCTTCTGAGTTTGAACTTCTAGGTTTGAAAGGTGAGAGTGAGATCATGAGAAGAGACATTGGTTGGGAAGAACGCAATCCCAGTCTCTGACTCTCTGACTCTCTGGCTTTCTCTGCACTCTACAAGTCTACAGTTTACAATAGGCAACAGTATTGGAGACTTGGAGTTGGAAAAAGACGTTGATGAGAAGAAGACGAATAGATCTGAGGCTAGACAGGTGGACGTGCTCACTAAGGGAGGACTGAAAAGGTTTTTTTTTTTTACTTTTTTTAGTTTTCCCTCTTTAGTTAAACTTCTTGAGTCTTGACGTTTAAGTTTCCTTTTCAGCTCTACAGTTCCACTTTCCACCAAGTATTTAATTACATGCAACCAAACTACAAGAGACAGGACAGGACCATAATTATTTCGTGTCCCATGCATAGTTGTCAAGGCGATGCCTAGGTGACAAGGCGCCCTTGGGGGCTCGCCTCGCCCAGTCGCCAAGCAGTTTTGTGCACTGGGTTATAAAATACTTTTATATTTTTAATTTTTTGACATTATAATTATAAAATAGACATTATTAAACTAGAATATTCATTTTATGTGTTTATATACTAGTTTCTTTTTATTATTTTCTTATTTTGTTAGGGTTTAATCAATGCAGACAACTGTTGTATTGAACCCATGGTTCAAAGTATCGATACACCTGTGTATTGGCAGAGGTGTATCGGTACTTATAACGATACTCCCTCTATTTTTTTTATTTCTTTGGTTTTCAATTTCATTTTTAAATATATATATATATATATATATATATTATTTAAAAAAATGAGTCCCCAAAAACACCTATAAACAGGTATTGGGACCCCAAAGATACAATACAATACACCCGATACGGGGCGTATCGTATTGAAATTTTGATCCTTGATTGAACCCTCAAAAATTTCAAAACCTGAACCAATAAGCAAGGGAAGAACTTAAAATTTTGTCTAATCAACACATTTTCTTCTTCCACATCGTCTTCTTCCACCTTTTCTTTTCTTCTTTCCTATAACAAAAGTAGGGGTTCAGCCCCAATTTTCTTTCCTTTGTTCTTGTTCTTCTCATAAAATGTTGATTTTCTAGACTTAAACATGAAATTTATACTTTTCTTATGAAAATTATGAATATTTATTAAGGAAAAATGGTTATGGAACCTGGGGAACTACCCTAGGATATATGGTTTTACTTAAAAAAATCCATCGCCTAGGCGACAAGGCGCCCCTTATCGCCTAGCCTCGCCTTGGTGCCTTGAAAACTATGGTCCCATGCATCGAGGTATCAAACTAAAATGTAGAAACTACCAATAATATTAAAAAAGTTATATAGCTTTAAAAAATAAACCGGTTTTTTCAATTAACTGATTTGTGAACCATGACAACCGAAACCGAAAACCGAAAAATACTTAAACCGATTTTCACAGCTGAAACTGATTAAACTGAGCCAATTGAACTGAAACCGAAATTTCGGTTCGGTTTTTCAGTTTTAACCAAATTATGCTCACCCCTAGATGAGTTTCGTGTCCTGTTTGTAGAATTTTGGACTTTCCTACCTTGAATCTTCTTTTTAGTTTTTCTTCTATTGGTCACCCATCTTGAATTACACAAATAGGATATCTTTTGATGTAACATATGCTAAGAAAGCAGTTTTGTTAAATGAGAATTGGAGCATGGTCCTGTGGTAATAAAGTCATTTGATTGGTAATAAAGGCCTTGGTACAGAAGGTTGAACTATGGTTTTCTAGAAGTCTTGCTGGAATGTGGTGGAGAGATGGTGAGCTCCATGTTTATATTTTAAAAAGCCACATTCAAATAAGACTTCCTGAAATCTATATGAAACTTTCTGCATTGAGCCTTGACCACTCATCTTTGAGAGGGGTTGGGTGACTATGATTTGGGTCTTGGATATCAACATACTATTTCCTGTTTCAAGTCATATTTGGGAATACTAATTACTTGTACAATTTTTGTCTTATTTTCTTTGTTTATTGCCATTTAAAATTGTAAACTTGATAGTTGTTACAAGACATGCTATGTATCATCTTCACATTCTCCTCTTAGTTGTGGTGCTTTTCTGTTTCTGTTTACTCTTTTATGAACATTTTCTTTGTTATTACCATCTAAAATTGTAAACTTGATAGTTGTTACAAGACATGTTATATATCATCTTCACATTCCTCTTAGTTGTGGTGCTTATCTGTTTCTTCTTACTCTTTTATGAACATTAAGTAGAAACTTAATTGACAGTTAAATGGAGGAATAGGCTCCGACAAGTTGCACCATTGGAAGATTTGAATTGCTTATAGGGTTGTAATGGATCATTTGGGGCATGCTTGGTCAATCTATGTTTGGCCAGGGTTAGTAAATACCCAATTTGATATGTTTTGATTGTCAGTTTGGTTAGTATACGCCATATGACATTCAGCCCATTTAAATCAAGAGAATGGTTGATCAAGTTTCATTGCTGCCACTCATGGTGGTATTAGTACCAAGTCTTCGTTCATTTTGCCCAGCTAGCTCTACCTTGTTAGGAGTTCTAGCCTATATATTCAGTCTGTTACTTTTTCTGTTTTTTGTTGATGTCCTTGATTTAATTCTCAAACAACAGATGCTTGAGGGTCTTGTGAAAAGAATAGCCATGGATTTTGATGTTCAGAGCATCGCCAAAGCAGCAAAGGTCTCAAAGGAAGCCAAAGTTGCTGAAATTGGAGCTGATATTGAACTCCTAATAAAACAGAGCTAAACCTCTTCTCACCAGGCAAACTGTCATCTTAGAATTCAGTGGGGAAGATGGCTAATATTTGAGTTATGACCCCCCCCCCCCAATTTAATTCTTCAATCCAATTTTCTCCATGGTCACAGGGTTCAGATGTGAAGAAATGGTCTCTGAGAGAACAGAGATGAACAGCAGGGGATTGATACGATGATACACCATAAACATCATTGCAATTACTATGCTTGAGTATGGATGGCATGTTATCTACTTGTGTTTGACTTGACCAAAGATGAATTTCTAAACATTGTTTCCAACAAATGGCGGATGGGAAAATTTTTTCTTCTAGTGAAGTGTCAATTTATAGTTCCGCCAGTGGTTTGTTGGTAATAAGACATTATCTCATTAAGATCAGTGCTTTTCGACTTCACAACATGAATTTCCATGGTTTCTTTTTCTTGTGCCTTCGCCTTTTCGTGTTAGTTACTTTGTTTCATTCATCACACTGTTTGAACATTAAATGTTGCTAAGAAAATGGGAAAAGGAAATCTAGGAGGCTTTCTTGATTTATCTGATCTGACAAGAGAAGAAAGAAAAAAGACAAAATAGGAAGGCAAGTTTTTTCAATAACAGTGGATGATGAAGAGATAAAGCATGCTTGGATCACTTGAAGAGATAAATGAACCTCTCTAGGTTTTTTTCTTTTTTTTTTCCTTTTTTTTACTGTTATTAGTAATAGGGTTTTGTTTCAGTGAGGGGCCTTAGACACCGTTCAAAGTATCAGTCTTGCAAGGAATTTTGGAGAGGCAATATTAAGAGTCTAGGACACATATACTATGGAGAACACTAGGAAACAATGAAATACAGACAACATGGATGTAATAGGGAAATCTACATTAATAAAGACATTATACAGCTCAGCTGGGTAAAGGCATAAAAAAACACATGCTTTAATTGCATGTGTGAAAGTAATAAATTGTAATTGATATACTGGACATGAACTAATTGTAATTTATGCTTGTGCGTTAAAAACATAGAACTATTATATATTAATATGCTTAAGTCACCAAAAATAAATAATATATTATGCACCTTAGACTGAGTATGGAAGGAGTACAAATACAAATATGTACTGTACAAATACATACAAAATAATACAAAATACAAAGTTTTGCACTCTATAAATGTGTATTTGTACTCCTTCCAAACTCTCAGCCTTAATGGTAAATCTGAAATAATATATAAACCTTAGTAACCAAAAAAAAAACATGTACACCCACTGCATATATCAAATTAAATTATTTCCTTGCATATTTTACTGGTATAAACATATAACATTATATTAAAAATATGTAAGTTGTATTGACCAGTGGGTAGAGGTGGCAACAAGCCGAGCTTTTCATGAGCTGCTCGAATTCGGTTCAGTTTAGTTTCAACCGAGTTTCGAGCCAAGTTCGAGCCCAATTTATTGGCTCAATTATGAAATAGCCTATTAGAGCTCGGCTTGTGAGGTTTGCAAACCGATTCGAATATATATATATATAATTAATTTTTTATTTTTATAAAACATTTTTTTCAAAATCGAACTTGAGCCTCGAACTATCGGCTCCGCTCGGCTCAAATCCCCACTACGAGTGGGTGTGTATGCCCCTCCGCCCAAAGACGGACAAGTATAGGTTGCTAGGTCTGAGCCTTGGCCTAACAACAACGGAAGCTTTTCCATCATCGGTATATGTATCTCATTCTGAATTTCATGAAATCCTATCCCAAGGATTCACCAAGTAATGCGCCCAACTGGTAAAACCAGTATGGGCTCCATCTCTGCGTGAAGTTCGTTGTTTAGCTTCCAAACCTGGAGCTGGAAGATGGTAAAAAATTATGTTGTAGTCTCAGGCTGCAGTTACCTAATAAAACAGACCAGCCGTCTCCCTGTTTGCATTGTGTCCTGTGCTAGCACGTTGTATGCCATACTACCATAGTCCAAGAGAATATTTACACCTAAGGCATAGTTTGGAAGGAGTATAAATACAAATATGTACAGTATAAATATATATAAAATACATTATTTTGCATTCTATATATTTGTATTTGTACTCCTTCCAAACTGAGTCTAAAGCTTAGTTTGAAAAGAATATAAATATAAATATGTAAAATACAAATACATACAATATAATACAAAATTTAAGGTTTTTCAGTTTGTACAGTTGTACTTTTTCCAAAGTGAGCCTAAGATTATCGATGGTGTAAGTAAAGTCTTCTCAAGTGATTGTGCATTTTTTTTGTTTCTTGATACATGCTTTCCGGATCGTTAGGTGGTTGGTTTCATGAATCTGGGCCCTCCACTTGATGGGGCGGATGAAAGATGCACACGGAATGCACCTTGTCTGTTGCAGACAAGTGAAAATTCATGATAAGACGATGCCTGAAAATTGGAAAAAAAAAAACCCTTAATATGGGGACACTAGGACAGGCCAGATCTGACATCACACATCAATCTACACTAGGCATCATCTGTTGTGCTCTTCATGGGAGGGCATTTTAGTAATTAAGCAAACATCTTGGATTCTTTGTGTTGGTATGTGGCCTCTTGCAGAGGAGAACCAAAGTAGACTTACTACCATAGTCCCATTCCCGACCAGAAATGAGTTTTAAGCTGGGGATCTTTGAAGGTTGACTGGTAATTCTATCAATGGGTCTTTTATTATTTTATTATTATTATTATTATTACCTACACTTGTTTTCTTTTGAGGTTTGATCGTTACGTTACTCCTCTTGTCCTAACGATCATATGTTTTGGCCTTTTGGGTACCCGATCGCACAATGTTGGCCGGGGCGCTGGGGCAACCCCACTTGTTTTCTTCTTTTCTTTCCGTTTTTCAAAGAGTGTGACTCCGGCAGCCAACGCACACCCTCCAATCTTGAGTCTTGACAAACAATAATTGACCCTGAATAAAGAATAATATGATAGTTGTTGAAATTTCAAGACCTCCGAAAAAAAAAAAAAAAAGACAAGGGCACTGCTGTACTCCCCCAACACAATTCACGAGGGGGGGGGGGGGACTCCTTACTGGACTGGACTGGACTGGACTGTTAGTTAAAGAGTGACGTGGCAAACATACGGATCGTGCTTTGGACAGCCACGTGTTATATTTTAGACAGCTGGCAAGTCACTCCTACACTAGACCTTATTCCGAACGATAAAACTGCCATCCAAGCAAGCAAAATTCCCGGCGTTGCTTAAACCCTAATTAACCATTAAATGTCCCCTCCCCTCCCACAAGGCCCCGACGTATGTTTGACGAGACCCAGCGGCCAGCGCTAGATTGATGGGAGTCTGAAAACGAGAAGTCCGAAGCTTTCCTTTTTCTCTGCCCTAAACAAGCCGAAGCAGTCGCCAAAAATGAAAAACATAGAATATTGCAGAAGGGGAAGAATTTAACGATGACTGCATTATAACCATTTATGAAGATTTATTTTCTCCAAAACAGCATTCAAATAATACCATAAATTTATATTCATATTCCTCTATACAGAAAAACAAAGAAAAAAGAAACAAAACTGACAGATTGCAGGGGTGTTTATGATTCTTGAACATCCCCCGGTCCCCCCCC
>NW_010729087.1:6022428-6033998 GCF_000365185.1 Nelumbo nucifera
TTTTTTTTTTTTTTGGGCTCAGCTAGACATTTCAAGTTTACATTTTACAACACACTGAAAAAAGAAAAAAGAAACAAAAGATTGCAAAAGAGCAAAAGGGGAAAAAAAGGAAGAAAGAAAGAAAATTTACAGATTAAAGACCCCCGACGAAGTGAGTCGCCAGAACTTTTTGACTAAAGATCCTTGTCTTTAATTTGCTCCATATCTTTCCTCGTCTCCAAGGCAGAGCATGAATGAAATGTTGAGTTTTCATCCCGAACAGCCACAGTCTTTCTCTTTCGGAGGTGCACCCTCACATAGAAGTTCAAGAAGAAGAGAAGGATGGCACCGTTGAGGACGGAATTGAACACCCAAGCTCCAATTCCGTTGCAGCCTCCTTTCATGAAATGCAGCAAGAGCACCCCTATGTGGCACACCAGGTTGCAACTCAGCAACACAATCTGGCAGTTGATGACGAATGGGAAGCAAGCGCTCGGCAACCCAATTGCCGTCCAGAATCGGTACCCATAGACGACCGAGTAGATCAGAGTCGTCAATAGGATGCCTATCACCTGGAACGATTGTGAGAATTCGAGCCATAGGAACGACATGCATATCATAATTGACTGGTTGAATAGCTGAAAGAATGTCAGTTTCCGACGGCGGAGGATTGTGAAGAAGGTTCGGAGCAAGTGGAGGAAGCGAGAGAGGTAGAATACGTAAGACCAGAAGAAGACTCGGCCGCTGGGTCTGGTTCCCAGGGGGAAGCATAGGAGCCACTGGAAAGGGGTCTTGGAGCGCCGCCAAAACCACCGGGTGTCTCGGATCTCGGCGGCTGCGGAGAAGAGGATCCCGAAGAAGATGACGACGGATATTAAAACCATGGAGAGACTGTGGATGGCAGGGATGGGTCCAAGGGGAACCGGGCGTCGGCGGCGGAAGAGAAGCAATACGAAGTGGAGGAAGACCGATAGGGTGATGTAGGCGGCTATGGAGGTGAATAGAAAAGACCAGGTGGAGCCCCAGGAATGGGCGTGACTCCACCTGAAACTGACGATGGCAGGATGCTCCGATAGCAAATAAATGAGGGTTCCCATCCTCGATCGATTTCTCCGGCGGTGTCGAAATGTGTAGAAGAGGAGGGAAAGATTAATCCTAGTTACAGGAAGAATCCTCCCTTGTGCGTCGAAGCATCCAGCTTTCTTCCTTGCTAGTCTTTTATTCTTTTAATTTGTGCTCCTCCGCCTCTGGAAGCAAAAAACAGAATTTGGTGGAGATGGGTTTTGTTATCACGGAGAAGAAGGAGAAAGGGAGGCAGGGAGCGTTCCAGACTCCAAATCCAGAAAACCGAAACCCTCCTCCTCCACTCAAAATGAGAGAGAGAGAGAGAGCGCGCACGTGCACGTGCACGACGGTCGAAGCCCCGAGCCCGAGAAACGAAGAATCGTTGTTAGGTTACGCGTAGTCTTCTTCTAGCTCTAAGCTGC
Source organism: Nelumbo nucifera (assembly GCF_000365185.1). Next base: position 6,023,895 of record NW_010729087.1, read on the forward strand.
TGTGGCCTGTGGCTGTGGGAAACAAAAGCGGGACAGTGGGGAGCGAACTGCGAACGAACGCAGGGTGCGAAGAAAGGGCATGCTCTGAGAAATGAGAATTCGATCGAGAAGCAGCGAAGCGTCCAGCCGTCCACCTTTTTTCTATTTCTGTTTTATTCTTAAATTGGGGGAGGGTGAGGGTGAGGGTCGCTCCTTTTATATATACTTAATACACACATTATTGGTATTTAGTAATTGCCTTGGTGGGTGTAGACTGTAGACTGTAGACTGTAGACGTGTAGTGTAATGTTGTTGGTCATATTGGTTTCCTGTTTGTCATCTCTACACATTTGCCACGTGGTGAGTTATGACTGGCACAACGGTCAACGAAAGACCAACTTCTTAAAGTTTAAAGACCTTGTGATTCGTGCACAATAGCACATAGACAAAAGGGTGTGCCCACCACCCGTGATATGATTTTATTTGTATTTCTTCTCATTGCACGTGCCGTGACTCCGTGAGGTGAGAAAAATCGTTTCTCATTGTGAAATGATTTGTGATTTGTGAAGGTGGTGGGGTGGGGGGTCTGGTTGGGCACATCCTCTTCTTTTTTCTTTCAAATTAATGTCGGTGGGAGTGGTGTAGTATGTGTGGTTTGGTTTATAAAAACCCAAAATCAGTTCTAATCAGCAGCCATCTGACTGTTGTTATGAAGAAGAATTACCCCCCACCCCCATCCTTGATAATAGTTTCTCGTTACTAGATTTTAATTGTTAACTTATTTGGCTAAAATCAACATTCACATAGGTGATAGATGATGTTTTAAAACTTTTTTCTTTCTTCTTTTATAAAAAAATTCAATTACCCCCCACGGAGGAGTGTGAAGGTCAGGAATGGATAAGGTAGTTGGTACCTTCTTATGCTCTGATTTTATTTGGACATCAGGAATGGATTTCAGTTATTTTGAATCGCAAATAATAATTGATATGAAATTAAAAACAACCAATCTCATTCATCTGGAGTCGTAGGGACCATTGGATTGGATAAAGGGAGTTTCCCCATACTTGAAATATGTGATGAAGATGGGAAAGTATTTTAGGTCTATACGAAATTACGAACAGAACGGTCCTTGTACTCAACACGTCTCCTTCCGTTTTCGTTTTGATGCATTAAGACTTGGGTGTTTTCCGTGGTGGACTCTACATCTCTTCTTACCCACAACACAACAATTCTGAATTCTATTTATGCAAACCCACAAAACGCTACGTACATACATTGGGAATAAGAAATCTAGACTTCTTGTGTGTTTTTGGTAAGTTAATTTTTGAATCCAGATTTCCTACACATGACAATTCTACCCACATATGGGAAATATCACATTTTTTTTTTATACGAGATATATTCCCAAATGCACGGAGGTAGAATTTTATGAATAGGCGTGGATAGAGTTATTGTTGGAGTCTTAATTTTCTCCCTTTATGAATCTTTTCTCTCTCGTTTGACCGTGATCACGTTCCTGCCTTAGTGTCTCTCATTCATTCGGTCGGTTTATCTTCCCTTTTTTTCTCTTCTTTTTCTTCTAGAATCTAATCTAAAATTACACAAGCATACCAATATACCACACATCTGCTTGCTTGTATCCACAATTTTCTTTTGTAATTTACTATAATGCCGATTTCATCTTTTTTTTTTACATGCATATCCTTAATGGTTAATATGGGTTTGACTATAATGCCGAAAGATATGATAACCAATCAAGAATTATAAACTGGTCAATTAAGTGGATTTTCATCAAATTTCATTGTGAATTTTGATTGTTCAAAGTCTTTTCCATATTATATATTTCTAGCATCATAATTTTTTCCTAATAAATATATATATATATATATATATAAAATAAAAGATCGGGAAATAAAATAAAACATACACCAAAAAGGATTTATAAATATTAATATATGTAAGAACAAGTGCCATGCACATGCACATGTATAAATAAACATTGACCATATATGATATCACGTATTTGGATTTAATTTTTGCACTTACAAGGAAATCAAAGCAAATATCTGGTATAGATAAATAATGGAGGAAGTTCATAGTTAATATACTCCAAGTTTCAAACTAGAACTGTAAGTAAGGCTCAGTTTGAAAAGAGTATAAATATAAATATGTAGAATGCAAAATCTTGTATTTTGTATTATTTTATATGTATTTATATTCATATTCTTTTCAAACTGAACCTAAAATCTCAAAACCATGGTTTTCAAAACTGGATCAGACCGAAAAAATCGGGAATCAGTCAAGTGACCGATTTCGTTTTTCCCCAAAATCAGAATTTTGCCAAAAAATATTGGTTTGGTCAGCAAACTGCTGACCTGGGTGTTCGAACCATTCAACGGTTTTGATCATTTTTATTTTTTATTTTTTTAGTTTTTATCAGAACGGGCCATCCATTCAGCTCGAACGAATAAACTATTCAACCCGAAAATCAGAACCCTAACAGATTCAATTTTAAAAACCTTGCTCAAAACCATAATTGGAAGCACAAAAGAAAAAGAACAACAGTTGATACTGACTATAGTATCATGCTGACGGTCGATAGGGATATTCCTTATTTCTTAACCTTGAAAGGAGTAAGCAAGGTGGTAGTTTGTTTGTGTATGTTCTGCCTAATTTCATGCACGAAATCATTCCGATATGTGTATCTGACCGACCAAAAATGAAATATTTCCGTCTTCTCTTCCCTCCTGCCCAGATATCTGTATCTAAACGACTAGATCTTAATTTCTCTGCAGGTCAAATGTGCTTATCTTGATTTTCTAGTCATAATTTGTTTGGAGGTCAGGTCAATTTATTTACTGTTTTGTTTGTGGGTTCAACTATTATATTACATCAGAATGAAATTCGAAAAGACAAAGATATCTAAAAAAACTCTTAACGAATTAACCAATATTATAAGCGTGGAATTAGCTAGGTGGTATCTATCAAAATTCATGGATTTTAATTGGGCAAAACTCATTTGACAGCATATGGCGTTATAAATTTTCTCGTTGTTTATATCATAAAACCCAAAGTCTATTATTAAGGTTTTCCGTTGAGAGAGACAATATTTGATTAATCCTTAAAACTATTTATTATTTGAACAAACCATGGTCTAGAATGTATAGCTAGCGTCACCTTGTAAGTTAAATTAATATTTAATAAAAAACCAATATAACAAATTTGGGTTATTGTGAAAACACCCCTTCTTAAGGCCTTTATTAACCCCTATACAGGTGTCAGGTGGGTAAGAAAAAAAAAAAAGGTCCCCAGATTAAACACAAATCCATGCCTGTAGCCAAGACTTTACATTCAAAACTAAAATTGACTCTAATGGGAGGAGGAGGAGGAGAGTGCCTTGTTAAGCACGCCCTTTTGCCATAATTACATGCTTGTTACAAAGAGTCTAAACTCTTTTCTAGAACATTGTGACTTGTGAGAGAGACCAAAGTTTCCATTTTTCTATATTCACCAACAATAGGTATGATGTCATTAGCCATCTTTTCTTTAATTTCTTGCTCTTTCAATTTGTTATCCTTCCTCCATATCCGGAACGAATTAAACTATTATGGCTTTCTTTTTTGTCTAGAAACAAGACATATTGGTTAAACTCACCATAACTTTTCTCTTAAATAAAAATTGTAGAAAAAACGCCAAGAATTATAGAAAAACACAGAAATTGCAAATAAATAATAAAATATAAAGGAAAATTTATACATTGTAGAAAATAGAAAAATGTAAAATACATTGAAAACTATAACAAAACACTAAAAACGCAAAAAAAAATGAAAACTGAAAAGACCCTTTTCCTCTGACTCGCTATTCAAGGATAATTTAGTTATGAAAATTGTTATTTATGCTGACATGAACACCTCTTAAGAAGCATTAATGATGCATTAATGGAAGGTAAGTTTTGGAAAATAAAAACTTACCGACATGGTGAATTTTAGACATTTTGAAAAATTGTGAATTTAAGAGAGATGCTAAAAACTTATAATAAATTTTAAACAATTTCCCAAAAAAAGTAGTTTCTAATGATCTTATCAGATCGAGCTGCTGAAACAAAATGGAACGTTCAGATAAATAAAGAAAATAAGTTTGACTTTGGGACTTTGCTGAATTTGTTACATTATCTCAATATCGGATATGAATTAAATGCAATTAACCAGATAGGATGATCCAAAACTGAATTTTCCTACTATTTATGGGCGCAACCCAGAGAATATTCCGGTTTGCTTTTTTGGTTTCTTTTCTTTTCAACTCTCTCTCAGTCTCTCTCTTTCTTTTTGTCTATGTTCAATGTTCAATGCCAAGTCTTTCTAAGGATGATGATGATGGCCTCATCTTTTATAATTATTGACCTCCAGGCCTCAGCCCACCACAAGAAGTCAAGAGCTTTTTTTTTTCTTGGGTCAAGTTGTAAACTTGTAATATTTCCTGTCCCAATACGAAACGATCCTCTCCCTTTCATAAAATACCCATCCATATCCTACCCGAAATTTTAAGTGCTGGGTCTGGGTGGGTAAAACCCATCTCCCTTATGACAGCCCGACCCATTTGGAATATGGTTATCGAAGCGGTGGATTTATGGATCATTGAAGCAGAAAGTTTGCAATCAATCAAGCAAGGAACCTTGAAGAGCTGCTGTTTTATGAGATCTTGACACGTCTATAGTGGTGTAGATTCAATAATGTTATTGGTTGTGTGTATGTGTATGACAGTGATGAATGGCGATTGCTACTGAAAACGAAATAAATCAAATAAATGTAATTTTTTTTTTTTTCCAATCAGACAATCACTACACAAAAGGTAACTCGACTGCTAATAATGCTATTCTACGCAGCAGCTATTTTAAATTACTTTTTATCTCCATCCTACTCTACCTTTTATTATTTTCCAGCAGCAGATTCCAGACAAAAGGCCTCATCAATGACTAACTATGAGGGCCATCGGGCCATTACCTCCGATTAAGTGACTCTTTTACGAGAATCGAGATAAATGAAAATTATTAGAATTTTGGTGTAGTAATTAAATAGAGTAATCATTATAATAAATATTTTACATTAGTTACAATTTTTTAAAATTAATTTTATTACATTAATAATTAAATTGTGTTATTTTCCAGAAAAAATTACTAGAAATCAATGAATACACAAAATTTTTAACCAATAAATTCTTTATAAATGTCATTTAATATTAGTTAAAAATTATAAATTTGAAAAATAAAGTCAACAATTATAGCTCCAGGAAAGAGTTGGTGGAGTTTGCAATTTGGCAAACAAAATCATAATTTTGGAGAAGAAAATAAAAAAATATATTAATGTATTTTTGGAAAAAAAATTTTAAGTGTAGTAAATAATTATTAAAAATTATTGGAATATTTTGAAAATTTTATTACATTATATAGATTTTGGAAAATTATTTAAAAATTGTGATTTTCATTTTAAATTATTAAAGATAAATTAATGTTGGTAAAGGAAAATGGTAATTTGAACCAATAATTACACAAATTATTTATGTTATTAATATAAATTAGTATAATATTGAAAAATTTTAGAAAATGAAATTATTAATTAACATATATTAAAAAATAAAAGATAAATTAGTATAATTTTGTAAATAATATATTTAAAAAGAAAATAAATTATTTAATATATTTAAAAAATAATAATTTAATATATATATTTTTGGAAATTTACCAGCAGCCGACATTCGACATTTAATTGATAGAATTTATTAGTGAAAAAGTAACTTAAACATAAGATTCAATAAGAGAATGTGAGTTAATACCATAAATTTAAGATTCAATAAGAGGAAATTGAATGAGGTGAAATGTAATAGTTTAAATTATATTTTGTGCTTACCAAATTCAAATATATATTCTAGAGTAGGATTCAATGAATAATAATGGGAGTTAATACCTTAAATATAAGATTTAATGAGAGTGAATTAAATGAGCATAAAGTGATTATTCAAATTATATTTTTGGTCTCACAATTAGAGAGTCACCAAATTAAAAATTGAAGTATTTTAATCAAATAGACATTCTACATTCACATTCACACTTTTAATAATAGTATAAATATAAACAATTTATGTAACACATATGAACCATGAACATGAAATTTTGTAGGTGGACTTTGGCTAGTTATATTTAGACTTTACGTGATTGATATAGTTGTCGACAAGAGAGATAATGGTTTGATGAATCCATGAAGCCCATAAAATTGGGAATATTATAGCTTGACAATGCGTTTAGATTCTCATATACGGACCACCGACTACCATGCACTAAGTAGGGGTGAGAGTTAATCGAATTGATTGGTTCAATTTTGGTTAACCAATATAAAAAACTGGCGGTTAATTGAACCGACTGGTATATATGTTTTTCTATATATTATTTATTATTTAAAATATAATATTTTATATATATTTTTTATTATATATATTATAAAAGCTAAAAAACCAAAAAATCAACAAATCAAACCGATAATTAACTAACAAATTTCAGTTCGATTCCAATTATCAGTTTTCCAAAAACCGATACTACCGGTTTGGTTAAAAAAAAAGAGCACCCCTATCAGTAAGGTTTACTCTCACCGGCCAGAACAATGTCAATTAAATTTAAAACCTTAAAATACATAAAAACAAAAATGAAAAAACTGTAGAGAAAAATGATCGATCTGTTTTGCCATGTGAAAAAAGCTAATCAGCTGACACTTGTATGATTGGGGCAGGGGTAGAATCCATTGGCCTCCTGGGCCACCAACTACATCTCTTCGGTATGAATCCATTGGTATTGAGTATGAATTCATTCTCAAATATTAAATAGAGGAACGATCCCAATTCCCAACAAATGAGGTTTTTATTGTTCATCCTGACCGTCCCTAAATTGACAGTAGTATTAATAGCAAAAGCTTACATCTATTATTACATTAGGCAGTACGGTTTTTTCGGCTGCAGAAGGAATATTACAGACATTGAGTTCAGCTCTCTTTCGTACCCGTGGCCGTTATAAATAAATGAAAAGAAAAGATGCTTCTTCTTAGGCTCATAGCTGCGAATAAATGAAAGGGTATTAATTTTGCTTAGGCTAGCAGCTAGCTGTTAATTTTGAGGAGGGTCTTACTTTTACTTTCCCCTATGCGTTTTTGATTTCTCTCAAGTGATGCTAAAAAGCAATGTTCAATCAATTGTTTGATTTTTGTTGGTGAAAAACACTTGATTCCACTGTGGAGGCTTCAAAGTTTACTTCATATCCTTCTTCCTCGCTTAATTGCGCAGCTCATGGATCAGCACCAGCATGGTCTCATCCTTGATTCTGTGATTCTGTCCATATGTGGTGTGGTCTTGCATTTCAGATTTTTTTGCTTTTTATTCTTGTAAAAGACAATTTAATCGAAAGTGCCTGTTTGGGAAGTTCAAAAATCATTTGGTTGAAATATTTATCATAGATCTCAGGAAAGATCATAAAAGTTAGAAAAACGTTTGGTAATATGATGAAAATGTGTGTATATATATATAAATGTTTTGCGTGTGGGCCAATAAATCTTTCATTTAACAAGTAAAATCCACATGGTGGGTCTCGCATATCATTGGTGGACATATATGTGGGGCCCACATACAATTTTTAAGGTAGACCCCACACTATTGGTGAACATGTATGTAGGGTCCATGTACATTTTCTAAGGTGGGCCTCACACCATTGGTGGACATGTATGTAGAGCCCACATACATTTTTTGAGGTGGGCCCCATATACATGTTTGCATGTTAGGACCAATGACACCCCAACATGGATTTCCTATGACACCCCATTTGTTTGTATGTTGGGACTAAACTTCGTTTTATGACACCCCAACATGGAAAAAACACACCACAACTATATATATTTATGCAAAAAGGGCAAATTTTTTAAACTTTCCCTACTGTTTAGTTAATTGACACACTGTGTCCTTGCTATTTGGTCATTGTCTTAAACCATCTTTACTGTTTTTGACAATTGACTAGCTCTACCATTGTCATTGGTGTTTGTTAATGTTCTGTCAAAATTCGTGCACATGTGACATTACATGAAGTATAAATTTTTTTAAAATCCAATATTACCCTTCATTCTCCTCTATAAGCCAAGTAAGAATCATCATCGTAGAATCTACTATTCATCGTCCTCAACCTCCTAAAGCATGAATAGTGGCAGTGGAGCACACGGAAACCCCAAACCCATCTCACACTCAGTGGAGAGAGTTCTCTCTCTCTCTCTCTGTTAGGTTTCCCGACAAGGTTTGGCTCGCCCAAACCCACCTTGCACTCAATGGAGAAGAAGAGGAGTACATGGAAACCCATCAAAGCTCAATCACATCGATGTTAGTTGCATGGTTTTTTTTGGTCTGTAGTAGCTGATAGACCTGTTTATGGCCCGAGCCTAAAGCCTGACTTGGATAGGTATTTTATAATATATTAATTATATATATTATATATTTATGCATTTAATATATGTAATATTTTTTTGCTATTAAATTTATTATTATATAATATATATTTAATATTATCGGGCTCAGGCTAAGCTTATTTGGGAAAGCCCGAACTCAGCACAAAAAATAGTCAGGCCTATTTTCAGAGTATGAGCCTGAACCCGTGGGCTTAAAATTTTGTCCAAGCCCGACGGGTCAGACCCCCATGAACAGGTCTAGTAGCCGGTAACGAGATCCGGTTTTTTCTGGTTATTGCAGCGGCAATCTACCCGACATCCCCCTTACCCGGCCACTCTCATTTCCCTCTCTCCCTTTCACTTTCTCTCATTCGATCCCCCAGTTCTATCGATCTCTCTATTTTTCTCTCTCATCTTAACCTCCCAAGCACCTACAGTGTTCATCGTCGTCCCTAACCTGTGGTCTTCATTTAACCTATGAAGATACGACGCATTCATGCTTCAATCCACTTCAGCAGATGGGACTCCCAGCTGAATAGAGCTCTGTCTCCATGCTTTGATCCACTTTGGCAGATGAGGACTCTTAGCATCGACTGCGAGGGTGAGCGGCAGGAGCTCTGTTCGATCCACTTCTTAGGAGCATTGCCTTCGTTAGGCACTACTTCCTTGAATATGGTCTTCAGGTGTCTTGGGCTCACATTCTCCCCAACCAAAGTCAGAGAAATCAGAAAAGTTACTTCCTTGGTCTGAATTAAAGCACATGGTGGTACAACCATCGGAAGGGAAAACGATTTGAAACCGATTTGGTCCTCCACAATGGCGTGGTTCTGAGGTTTTGGCAAACATCCATAAACCAAAATTCGGGCTAGTGAAAAATACCTTTTTTATAAATCGTGGTTCTGAGGCTATGCACAAAATATTCACCATTATATTACACAAAAACTCTCTGTAAATGCCTGAACTCTTCAGGATTAGTCTTAATTAAAGTTCTAGTTTCCGTGTGCTCCACTTCTTTCTCCATCGAGTGCGAGATGGGTTTGGGCGAGCCGAACCTTGCCGGGAAACCTAACCGAGAGAGAGAGAAAGAGAACTCTATTGAGTATGAGATACTTCCTTGCCGCTGTTCGTGCTTTGGGAGGTTGAGGACGATGAATAGTGTTCGTGCTTCGGTGGCTTGAGTTCCTTGCGGTTGTTGGTCGATTATCAGCGAGGATCGGTTCTTGGTGGAGGGTAAATTTAATATTCTATTTTATATTGAAAATATGAGAAATAATGAAGGGTAAATTTGACTTTTTGCTTTTTTCATCAATGTTTAACGATGATGACAATTATCAGAAAATCTGGAGGTGGGGGTGGATTCAAGCCGAGTCAAATTGTACGGAGGCTTGAGCTTGGCTCGCCAAGGTAGTACAACTGTACAAGGCCCGAGCTCAAGCTCAATTCGAGCAAGAACTTTGAGCTCAAGCTCAGCTCGAGTCAAAACTCGTAAGCTCAAATTCGACTTGAGAAAAAATGTTTTATAAATATATATATAATATTTTTTATTTGATATTTAAAAAATTAATAATTATAATAATTAGTTATTATTATATATAAAAATATTATATATAATATTTTTATTATATATTATTTTCTATAATTTATTATTATTATTATTATT
>NW_010729087.1:6037243-6090068 GCF_000365185.1 Nelumbo nucifera
CTCTCTCTCTCTCTCTCTCTCTCTCTCTCTCTCTCTCTCTCTGCCTGTTTCTTTTTCTCTTGATCTTATATTATCTCGTATTCTTTCTTATGTTTCTTGAATTCCATGTCTTAGATCCGTTTCGACTTTCCATGTCTCCTTTTGATTTCAATGTTACACATCATATTTATATTGGGAGTTAGAAACAATAGGATATTTCTGTTTAATTTGCAGTTTGCACCATGTTTGGGTTCTTTTCTTAGTTTAGATGCGTATTGGAGTTTCCTCCGGTGGTCTTCCTGTTAGACAGCTTCATTTTTATTAGGGTTTGGGGCCGGAACTCGGAAAACCCCAGATGCGTCCTTTTTCTTTTTAAATCTTGGACGTTTTTATTGTCTTCTTTTTAAAGATGCATTAACCTAGATGTGGCAACTGAAAAGGTTTGGCATGATTCATTTGGCGATTTCTCGTTTTGTGGTTCAGATTTTGGTTCTCTAATGGTAAAATTTTCGTTTGCTTAGGTTAGTTGGTTTGTTGGGTTACTCGGTTTTTTATTGTTATGCTCTGAGTAGATTTATGTAGTTTAGAGTATGTGGCGCTTTCGAATTTGGAACTGAATCTGAACATTTTGAATTGAACAACATTGTTTTCTTTTACTGGTTGGTGTTGATTTCGGTTCTATATGATGTCTTTGAAGATTTAGGTTTTGGAGATGGCAAGTGGATTTGGGGAATCGACAAGCAAGCCACCCCAAAGCCCTTCTTGCTCAGGAAGTGGTAGCAATGATGCTGGCAATTTTGAATGCAATATCTGCTTTGAATTAGCTCAGGACCCAATTGTGACTCTTTGCGGCCACCTTTTCTGTTGGCCTTGTCTTTACAAATGGCTCCATATTCATTCACATTCACAGGAGTGCCCGGTTTGTAAAGCCCTTGTACAGGAGGATAAATTGGTTCCTCTTTATGGCAGGGGAAAGACACCAACAGATCCAAGATCAAAATCCGTTCCTGGTATTAATATTCCAAATCGTCCAGCTGGGCAAAGACCGGAAACAGCTCCTCCTCCAGATACGAACCATTTCCCTCAACATGGGTTTGGATTTATGGGTGGATTCCCTCCAATGGCGACTGCAAGGTTTGGGAACTTCACTCTTTCTGCAGCTTTTGGTGGTTTGATTCCTTCCCTGTTTAATCTTCAGGTGCATGGTTTCCCCGAGGCTACTGTCTATGGGGCTGCGGCTGGTTTTCCCTATGGATTTTCTAACTCATTTCATGGGGGCCACGCTCATGGGTTCTCTCAGCCTACAAGTCAAGCACAACAAGCAGATTTTTATTTGAAGGTGATAATTTGGGGGGTTGTTGTCTTTGCGATCCTTGCTCTTTTATTGTAATAGGTGAACATGCTGCAAGAATTAAAATTGCGGATGGAAGTCCGAGATTTTCACTTGTTTGTAAATCTGTAGGTCAATTAGTTTGACTTTTATTATGAGGAAATTGTCCATATGATACTTTTTTCAATCCTCTTCTAGCTTGTGTTCTGTCTTCCAAGTATGTAGAACGTAACCTGTATGTTTTCATAGATGACTTAAGATCTCTCTCTCATATATATTTTGTAGTTTCTGACAATATATTAACTTTTTAATCTGAGTAACTGTTGGCATGGAAGATGGTGGCTTCATTAGCATTCTTCATGTGCTTGTTCAGGAACACCTACTTTCAAAAATTTTTCCTTTTTCACCTTATAAATCTACAATTTGCCATTACGTGGTGTAATGGTAAAATCTAAGGTGGTCAAGTGTGAGAATGCAGTTCTAGTCTGAGAGTGGCCATTTAGTGTGAAAACAAAAAAGAAGCTAAAGGTTAGGACTCTATCTAGTCAACCCCTCCCAAGACCCAAGATATCTGGGAGGATAATGGCCATGACACCTTATAAATCCATAGTTTTACCATTAAAATTGTTATCCATGCTCAAAATCCTTGCACAAGCATCAACTTGGCATTAATCCATTGTATATTATTAAATAAGAATGAGAAAACAACTATCTTATAAAATGAACCAGATACTTTAGGCTGCAATTCTTGCTTATAGTTGGGAGTTGGTCTGAAATGATTCAGGTGGAAATGATGACTCTCGGCAATGAAAATGCAATTAGATAAGAGTAAAGGAGATTTTTTGGAGACTACTTGGTCCTTTTTTTTTCTGGTGGTCTTATGGGTTCCATGTCACATACTTCCAATTTTAATTATTAATTTTGTATCAACATGATGTCCATGTACTGCGTTTGTTATTTCTCAGTAATGCCAGTGATATTGATTACTGTAATTTATATTTCTACTATTTCCTTGAAATTAGTTGGTTTCTTATTTCCAGGAAAATGATATTGCAACATTTAAGCAAAAATATTGGTTTCTTTCTACTATATTTCCAGTGTTGCTACATATAAATGATATATCAAACCATCATGTATGGAATAGATGCTTCAGATCCCTTGAAATGGGAAATCTTGTGAAATCTGGTAGAATTGCATTCTATGAAATGACCAGATCTGAATTTCGAAGTTCATAAAATATTTTGGTTGGATGTTTCCAAGTAGTCGACTGCCAGGGAATGCTCTTGTATGGGGTTGTCGAGGGCATTAGGCCTTTGAGCGGTTAGTGTAATGTTGGTTTGATTGAGTGCATTGTAATATGACAAGGTTTGAACTTTGGAGTGGGTTTTGCAATAGGATAACGTCTAGGAAGTTTGGTGGTTACTGGGTTTATCTTGAACAGTTTGTAGATCATCTTCTCAACATGAAATCATAAAGTGCAACCTGATGTAGGATGTATGATAGACATTAGTCTAGGAAGTTCGGACAGTTTGTTGGTTACTGGGTTTATCTTGAACAGTTTGTAGATCATCTTCTCAACATGAAATCATAAAGTGCAACCTGATGTAGGATGTACGATAGACATAGACAAAGGACCAGTTGGCTTTCAAATGAAATGTTTCTGTTTAGGCTATGTTTGGTTTGAAGGAAAATGCAGGGAAATGTAGGAAAACCTTTACAAACCTTGTATAGGTTTTCCTATCTTTCCCTACCTTTTCCTTCAAACCAAACATAGCCTTAGGGAAAACCTAAGATGCGGGAAAGACATGGTATGGAAAGAGTTTTGACCAATCAAAACCCACCCATGAATTTTGATAAATAACCCCTGATTGGCTACCATGTTTATTGATTCCAGTTGACTGGTGAGAAGTTTTTCAGATATCAATCTTTCCCATATCATACATAGTTGAACCTTTCTGTTTAATACAGATGTGAAAGATTATGTGATATTGGCTTTGCTTCATAAAATATCCGTGATGATTACTTTCCATTTATTTATTCCTTAAACAGCATTTTGCCCTTGAAAAGTTTGGAGAAGAATGGGGGCTTTTTTTTTTTTTGCACCATTTACTATGATTCTCCCATCTTGTTTTTAGGCCTTCAAAATCTACTAAATGTGATGTTCATCAAGGTTTGGCAAGATTGATTGTTTCTCTATTTGGGATAAAGATGGAGGAGGTAACCTGCATACTGATATTGCTGGATAGTTTATCTTGATTTATTGGAACAAAGAATAAGTATACGAGGATTTATGGTGTGTAGTTGTGTACTTGCTGGAACATGACAAAAAAATACAACCTCAACTTCATCAGGATAGTGTTATTTTGGGGCTGTGTAAGTGGTTAAAAAGAACTTTGGGAAAAATTTTCAGATGTAAAATGCTGAAAGGGCATTATAATCAGCTTCAATTTTAATTTTTAACGACATCGTGGCATCGTGTTATTCTTTTTTGGGCACCGTTTTGGGGTGCGTGGGCCGTGTGGCAAGAAAATGTTTTGTCGAGCTAATTTTGGGGAAGGGGAGCTGTTTGGATAGTTCTTTTTTTGGGGGTTGCAGAAAAAAAACTCTACAACCACCAATACAAATCCACCATGTCACTTGATCACTTTTTCGTACAGAGCTATGGAAACCTGGAAGTTAACAGCTGTTTTGTGACAAATGAATAGTAACACCCGCCCAGTCTTTTTGAATTAATCGATGCATTCCTCTTCGCACCCCTTCCCCACCCGCTTTCCGCTCTGGGCTCTCCCCTGTTTTACATTGATCACCGGTGATGGTTGTGCCATCGGAACACACATTCCATACCGGAAATCTTTGTTCTCCCAATTTTCTTGTTTCCTTTTCTTCCCTCTTCCTCTGAATTGGCAATTTTCTAATCGGACAACCACTTGCTCAAAAGAAGCTGTTGCAACCACCGGGCATCTGACACAGCACCGTAGAAGGCCAGAAATATTGCCGCAGAAGGTTGGAGATATTGGTGTGTTCTTTGGTCTTGAAGGTGTGGAAAAGCCAGATCCTAGAATCTATGAGAGTGTGCCACAGAAGTCTGGAAATATTGCACCGGGAAAAGCTTTGCATGTTGTAGATAGCTTGCGAGAGGATTACATGCAAACAAAGTGTATAAGAATGCATGCATTGATGCTTCCTATACCTGATATGTGTTTTTCTGTTATTTTTTCTTGATTTCTTTGGACTAATTTACATGAAGGTTAAACCAGTTTATTGTTGATAATCATTGTTCCTGTCAAGTTTACATTTTGCGCTGAAATTGCTTATTGGGTGATGTTACCCACTTGGACAACTGTGTTTGTTTTGATAATTCAAAGTTTCAAACTATAAACGTTTGTGAGGAATGTTTTTAGCATGTCCAGTGGATTTGAGGCACATATTTTTGTGTGACAATTCTAAGAGAAATAAGACCAAACACATTCCTCTTCGGAGTGGAAGTCAATTCCAATTCTGGGCAGAACCAAATAGACAGGAGGAATAGACTTATTTCAATAGCGATTCTGGTTTCAATGTAAAATTTAACTTCTCTCCAGCTAAAACTGATCAGAGAAATCTCGCTAGTGAAGGAATTCCAATGCATTAGCACTGAAGACAAGGAATTCTCTACTCTCAAACATTGAATCACAAGGACTAAGGAACTTTAAATATAAAATAGCTTGTCCTCCCTTAGTTTATTCTACTAAAAAGCATTTTATTTTACCCTGAATAACGGCAACACTGTCACTTTGGAGAAGATACAAGATATAAGAAATACATACATTACATACTAAAACAGCTTCTCTACCAATGGTTGCCAACTCGGAGCAAGCGGTGGCCTGGTCAGAGTGTTGGGTTGCCGATTCAGAGGAAGGGGAAAGAATAGGAAATAAGAAAAATGAGAAAGAGAGAGTTCCAGTATGTAGCGTGTGTTCCCAGTCGGTGTGGAACAAGGGAGAGCTTAAAGGGGAAGCGTGAGGGAGGGAGGGCGAGAGAAAAAAAGGGCGGCGGAGAGGAGTGCATATCGATTAATTGCAAAAAAGACGGGGTGGGTGTTTAAATCTTAATAAAAAATAATAAACTATTCGGTGGTTGTAGGGTATTCTTCTGCAATCACACGATGTAAAACTCTCTTTGGCTTTGTATTGGTGGCTCAACTGCGATCAAGGCTAGGCTGTCAATGGAGCGGTTTAAGATTGGATCCAACCCGAATAACTTGGATTTGAAATTTTGAACAATGAACACCCACTGTGTTATCAAATTGGATTGGACTATAATAAACGGTTCATTTTATTATTGGATCTAACCAAATTGGATCCATTAATTATCCAATTTGAATGTTGTGAAAGAAAAAAGGGACATTTTAATTTGAATGTGGTATGGCCACTCTTTTTTTTCCCCCTTCTCGGAGCACTGGCAACAACATAGGAGATTCAATGAGCTTCCGCGTAGTTAAATGACAGAATTAATGGATGGTAACCAGATGTTGGATGACGGAGGGATGGTGCTGAAGCACTGAAATCACAGTAAACAAGTTGCTTTATGCCCATGGCTATGTCTGGTTTGAATTTGACAAGAAAATAAGAGAAAAAGAAATCTGAATGTTGAGGGAAAATTAACAAATTTTGTGAATTCGTTAACAACTTCTCTGTTTCCCTCTTTAATCGTAACTCTAAATGCTGGTCCTTGATGATCAATTCTTCTCACAGAGAAACCGAAAATACATTTAAACATCTACTTCCAACATGTGGTGCAGTCTGCAAATACCTAAGACATTGAGAGATCCATGCATCTTTTCGAAATTTCATTGCCGTATTCCCAGGACGTTGCTGGCTCCGGCTACTGGAGCGGAGGACGAGGACGAGTGACGAGTAGCCTTTGTTGGAGTACTCGATCGATCGATGAGGTTTAATTATTTTGAGTGGGGCTGATGTATTGAAAATTTGAAACCCAAAACTTTCAATCGTTGGGTCTGTGGTTGTTGCAACAAACCAGAAACCACAACGTTGGTATTATTTTGAAAATAAATAATTTGGCACTTGTTTGATATGATCTTGAAAAATCCCAGTTTCTGTTTCATTACAAATTGCGGATTGGATTTGCATAATTTGGACTCGTATCTGATTATGGATTAATGTTTGTCGGATCATCATTGGATAAGATCAGAGTCTGGTCCTTTGACAGCTCTACCGGTGCTTCTGTCCTTGTGCTTGAAGGCAGGTCTTTTCTTTTGGGGTGGGGGGGTAGCACATTAATTTTACAGTTGGCACTTGTTGGGGGTGTGTGTGTGTGTTTTGGTGCAATAGCAGGTTACTCCAGTTGAGTTGTCTAAACTCTACAGCAAAGTGCCTACTTCCCTACTTTCCGTCACTAAATTTGTTTTGAGAAAAGATAATTTTTAGGACTTTGCTTTAGGAGGATGATGATCATATGTAAACCATGCCATCATGTGATATTCTGTTCCAGATTGTAAGATTTTCCCCCTTATTCTAAGACCCTGTCTACCCACTGTTTATATATACTGAAGTCCTTTCATACAAGTTTGAGCCACATATTCTCTCTTCTCAACTCGGCCACTGATTCTGAGAACAAAACTAATTAAATATACGTGGCCCCAGCTTTATGTGTGCATGCCTTTTATCTGTTCTGGGTACTTATTAATGATGCATCTTTTGGTGTTGTGTGTACTTAATGATACGCATTTTGGTTTCAGTTTGCGTGATGTAGCTAGGTATATTTTTAAGGTTTTACTTTTTCGTTTTTGATTATTCTGGGAATAGCTTTTCCGTTTATTTCTATCTTAATCCTAGTACTAGTTAATTTGTATAACATGCATATGGCTTCACTGAAAAAGCCTGATCATTTCTTAATTGTGAGTTGTGACTGCATTTCCAGTTCATTGCATTTTTTATTTTCTTTCGAGTTGGGGGGGAGGGGCGTCAATGATGAACAATAATGATTTTGAGGAGGTTTATTCTCCTCTCCTTGTTGCTATATTGTTGAGTTGGCCAGTTGGGTAGTATCCTTCCTGTAAACGAGTGGGTTCCCCATTGCCTTATTGCATATGTATGGATCTTATTGGTTCAGCTTTTAGAAACTCTTGGGTTTAATTTCATTCTCTTAAGTACTCGATCTACACCTTGGAATAGGAACTAAGGAATTGTAAGGAGTCATTTGAATAGGATCATCAGATATATATAGTATCATGTAGGAGCAAGCAGCAGTAAAAAGACAAGTTAGACTGGGGGCGTAGATGGACCACCGGGTCAGCACTCAGCAGCACTTAACAAAGAATAGTCACTTAAAGTCGACAACTGATTCATGTCTCTTTCTTCTGTGACTTTTCGTTTTGTTAATTTGATCGAGGGTTTTTTGTTGTTGTTGAACATGTAAATGAGTAACAAAATGTTCACCAAAAAATGAATGATATGAAATATTTCTTGTTTGTATCAGTTGGATGGACCGTAGGAGTGACTGAAATGGTTGGGGACTTATATATATTGTAGAGTTGATGGAGGAGGTGACAAACCAATGCAGTGAAAGCATTAGAAATTGTGGGAATTGGAGTAATTGAAAGCTTACATACACACTAGTAGTGATGTACATGTATGTATGTGGAATTAATAATTAATTGGTGGTAGAGAACTTTGATGTGCTCCTGGTCCTGAACAAGCAGATATTTAAATCTCTCTCTCTCTCTCATCCTGGGCTGATGCTGATGCTCATGTTAATTAACCTAGTTACCCTGTTTCATCGATCTGATGATCCAGTAATTCATTTTGATGTCGACTTGAATTATAGAGCGGAATATGAAGGAGCGAGCTACGTACTTTCTGTTTCTGGCACATGGGCGCTTCTGCATCCATGGCTTGTCCATTCGGCGGATCCCCCCAGCACCAGCGAATCCATGCCCGGGTAGTATACGTGGTGGGAACTGTGATGTAAAGTACGTAGTGTTTTGTAAGGAACGATGGAAACAAATCTAGGCTCGGTTTGGAAGGAGTATAAATGCAAATATGCAGAGCGCAAAATCTTATATTTTGGATTATTTTGTACGTATTCATATCATACCTATTTGCATTTATACTCTTTCCAAACTGAGCCTTAAAGCAACTGTTCAGCTGAAAATATATGTGGGATTTGTAGTTCATTACTTTCCATGAATCCGCCTGAAATCACGACATTTATAGAAGCTAAAACTCAAGTGATCAAATCAAACTTTAATTTTTCATTTCTTTTATTGCTTTCCTCAACCCTACTATCTTAATTAATATTCTCTTCCTGCTGATGCTACAGAATCTGAAGAGAGGTCAAAAGGGCCTTCGGTTGGCCGGGCTTCCTTTTCCTTTCTTTTTTTCTGAAAATAATTGATGCCTAATTTAGGGATTATTTCCTGATCGATGTTGAGGTGAAATTAATTCTACAAAAATAACCGACGTCAACATCACCCAACAATCACGGCTGCCACATAAAACATTATACATGTGATGAGCATGCAAATGCAAATGTATTTATGGGGAAGAAAGACTTGCTATTGTCACCATTAATTTTTAATTTATCTCCTACTTACTATCATTACTCTACAGTCCACATCTCATCTTCTTTTCAACACTTTCATTTTTGAGCAAAGTTTGGAGGAGTAGTCATCATAAAATTTAATTAATCAATCAACGTCAGAGGGTGTGAATAAAACATAATTCTCATGAAATTACATATCTTTTGAAACATAGATAATATTCCATGGAGAGGAAGGCTCCTCAAAAATGATATCAATTCATATACCCTTGTTATCACTTTTAACCTTTAAATTACAAATACTATTATCCATCGAGAACGTTCCAGTGTCATACGAATTTTATAAACCAAAGTGAAAGGCACCATTAGTCAATAGTCAATACGTATACAAAGAGCTGACGTCGTGGATTTAGATGGGCTTAGAGGTACCATGTGCATCTTGGGCCCAGAAGAAATTACTCAAAAACGGTTCTGGATCTCCTGCCCACAAGGACTCTGCCTATGTATACCAACAACACACTATGCATTGAAAATATCTTCCGTTGCATAATATTATATAAGAGAATGAGATATTTTCCATCGTTGATTGTACTGTTATATGGGTAAACGTAGGCAGAGCAGGACATATAAGTTAATTTTTGGTATGGTTACATCGATTTGGTAACTTAAAATGAAGATGACACGAGTAAAGCTATGTAACCGTGAAGATTAATCTTTCATCATCATCATCATCTAAGGTGGTGTTCAATAAATTTAAAGTCTGAAGTCTAAACAATCTGAAAAAGCTCTCTCTTTTTCTTTGATTTTCGTATTCTCTTCGTACAAAGGGTTTAATACAAAGTTAAATGACTTTACCATAAATCAAAAAAAAGTAATATAACTTGTCTCTCGCAAGAGTAAATTTCTGGCCTCGTCTGCCCTTTCAGTTCAGGTGATAGATGCAATTACTCATTATTATGAAAAACTCAAACCGCAGGATATATAATTGATGCTGAAAATTTAAAGTTGGTGATGCGCTTAGCGAACCCTGGTTTCAATTCCAATTATTTAGGCAAGGTTTTAAAAATCGACACGAAATTGGAACCGTTCAGGCCATTGGTTTCTGGGTTGATGGTTTAATCATCTGGTGTTCGAATGAATGGCCCGTTTCAATTTAAAAATAATAAAAACATAATTAAAATAAAAAACAGCAAAAAACCATTGAATTGGTCAATGATTCAACCATTTGGGTCAGTCGATCGCTGATCAATTCAACAGTTTTTGGCCAAAGATTGTATATAAAATAAAACTGAACTGGTTGCCTGAACGATTCCTGAGCCAAATCATCCAACCATCCAGGTCAATGGCGGTTCAAAAACACTGATTTTAGGTGGTTTGAAACACCCATACAGAAACAGGAGTGCGTTCTTTAAATGGGCTAAGGAGTTTGTAAAGGCAGAGGGAACCGATTGATCAGACAACATTGACTAAACCCTTGCATTGAATGAAAAGAGGACATATGATTCAGGTACTCAAGGAATTAGGGTAAAGCATGCAAACATTTTGAAGGGATTTCATCATTTTATATATCTAGAAATTGCGTTTTTTTCGGGGACTTGATGGCATGAATGCCTGGAATAAGTGAACTGCAGTCTACCTCAAAAATCTGAATTGTAGCTCTTTCCTAATCTATTAATAGCCCCCTCTATAAATCGCATTCTACCTTTGAATTTGGCATTAATCCATAGGTAGGATTCAGTCCACCTTATAAATCCTAACTCCACCGTAAGGGTGGACTGAATTATAAAATCCCCATTAAACCAAGACAATCCAGGATATTAAAATTAAAAGAGGATTGAAGGCCCAAACCCACTTTCTCACACTAGCCTATAGCCCATAACACACGCAAGCCCATATCATGATTTGTTTATACTTGGATAGCTAGGGCCTAGGGAAGGGAATCCCTACAAAGGTATTTGTGGGTGGAACCTTGTTTTCTGTTCTGGGAACAGTTGTAGAAACTTTAGCATCCTTATCCAATGTTGTTGACTTGTCGACGAACTTGTAAAAACAAAAGTTTAGTCCGGTAGCTCTAAGGAAGTTATAGCCTATAGCCTATAGAAATTAGAGACTATGGCTAGTGAGGATATTCCAGAAAGACAATGGAGCATCCTCGCAAGTCAATAGGGCCAGGGGTCCCCCCTAAGTTGCCAAATTATAGATAAGCTCACAAATATAAATGTGGTGGCTTAAAGTATCTAGATGTAGATGTAGTAGGTACCTTAGGTAAGCATAATGAGTGAAAATATAATTGCTATGTGATATATGTCCTAGTTAATGTGTCTTTCATCTAAATATTTTTGTTTCGTTAGATAGAGGTTATCTATTATTTTATTATTTTAGTTAAAATAATTAAAAAAAAATGAAAATGTAAGTGAGTCTCAATTTCTAATATGTTTAAGTTTTTTTTTTCATTATTTTTATTTTTAATTATTTTGATAAAGATAATAAAATAATAGATAAATTCTGTCTAATGAGACAAAAACGTCTGAATGAAAGACACATTAATCAGAACATGTATCACACAACTATTACGTATTCACTCATTATACTTACCTAATGTGCCTACTACATCTAGACCCATGCACAAATACTGCGAGCTTAGCCACCCTTGTCAAGTATGCATGAACCATAACGATATACCCAAAATTTGAAGTCTGAATAAGCTGCAAATTTAAATAATTTATTTTTCCAATAATTAATTCGAGTCAATAAGCAGAAATATTCCCTCCCTCCACCCTCATAAGCCCAACTGAGGAAACCCACGACTGACGTATGTAATTGTAATGTATGCCTCCTTAATTTATGATCAACCACAGATCCAATTGACATACACTTGCGTTCGTAGTTTTGGGTAAAAGACACGAAAAGTCAGTCTCGGTCATCTTTGGTGCTAAGTGCTAACCCATAAAGGCATAAACACACACTGCCATAAAATATAAAATATACATGAACTTCCAAAATTAACGTTGTTACCCATTTGATTTTTTTTTTCTTTGGAATTAATACTCATCCCCAAGCTTCTTTAATTTCTTCATTCCTTATTTTAACATACACAATAAAGTATAATCCCTGGAACTCGAATATTGTTAGGTTATAGAGTGTGGACTTGGGCTTAAATTAATTAGTGCAGAGGGAAGAAAATCAAAAGAAGATAGAAGGTCGATCGTCCAGTCTATAGGTCTTATTTGACTTGGTTTATTTGTTTTACTAGGCAAGGGCAGTACGGTTTGAAGGAAAACCAAGGGTGTGTGGACTATTTCTTTTGGGGGGAGGGGAAGCGTCCTCAACTTATCAAACTTGGAATTAATCAGTGGTATAAGGTATTAGGCAGCCACGCAGAAGCTAACAAAACTACTAGAACCACGCAGTATTGTGAATGACAGAATGAGGGAATATAGAGTTCAGAACGTTTTGACTTTTGAGTTTTTGACTACTCTCTCCGCGTTTACGTAGTTACGTACTCGTTCATTACGTATAAATATACGTGCTTTGCGCGTTAGTTGACTATTCAACGGTTGCTGACCTACGAGGACCGGGACCCACATATGTCGGTGAACAGATGATGTCGGTAGGATGCAATGCCAGTGTTTTGATTACGCAGCCATGCTTCTTGTATTACTACTGATGGAGGAGCCGAGCAGGAGGAGTTACAAGTTTCTTTTCTTTTTCCTGTGAATTTTAATAATTTTATGGTAATTAATTAAGACGGGCAATAGGAGGACTGGAAAGCTGAGTGCAGAGAGAAATTAAATTAAAAGAAAAAAAAAAACAGAAAGACTAAAATTTTAAGATGGTGGTATTGACGTGAGGCCAAGGCAATATTTAGGATGATGAATAACGATGTATAGCGCATGACGCAAAATGATATAACATGATGTTGCCATCGTTGGCTTCTTAATTTTTACATCTAATTAATATTAATTGATGCGGCTCTTATGTTGCATTATTAGAGTAATGTGAGATGTGAGCCGCGCATGCCAATTCGGTATATGTGTGTATGTGTGATACTTGTGCAATATCTTATTCTGTCATAGTTTTAAGGCCATATTTTATTTTTTATCAATTTGGCCGATATCTATTAATTTAACAGGATGAAATTCAAACACATCAACCCATTTGAAGAAATTACGCCTTACCTTTTTATTTTTTTTTTCTCTTTTTTGCTTTGTAAAATTAATAGGTAGATACCAACAAACAATTATAAATAAAAGCTTGTCAGTCCAGAACTCTATTCCCTGTATACAAGGGCGGACTTGGTCGGTCACATTTAAAGGTGGCAATGAGGGTATGGGTTGAGCTTCAATCTATTTTTATCTGATCCATCAATGTGTTAATGACCTATTTAGTGCAAATTAATCAACCCAAATTCACCTTGACCCAACCCAGCCTTTCGAATTCATTAATTTTTTTAATTCATTAAAACACAAAAACTGTAGAAATCATATAATAATGCAAAATTACAAGAAAAAAGAAAAATTATATAAAGAATACATAAATTATAAAAAAAAAAAACAGAAGATACAAAAAGCTAACACAAGTTATAGAAATGTATAACATTAAAACTACAAAAAGTGTTAGACATATTGAAAAACAAAAATTATAAAAAAAAAAACAGAAATTGCAAGAAAATGAAGATAAGTAACAGAAATTGTGAAAAAAGCATAAAAAACAAAAAAAAAATTCAAAAAGGAATATGATCTCAAAACTTATTGTAGCGCACGTTCAAAGATGTGTTCACGTTTCCCAAGTAAATATGAATTCGTAGGTTGAGGTCTTAATGAGAAAGAAATGACAAGAAACTAACATATTTGCATTCTATTGTGTAAGAAGCACAGGTGCCTTGTGAAATAAATGTCTTTGATTATAAAATAAGTACAAGAAAATGACTGGTTATTTAATTGTCTGGTTTCTTCTTCTTGGATGATTAATACCCAATAGCTCTTCCCATTGGGATGGGGCTAAAGCACCAAAGAAAAAACAATAAATAACTTTAATAGATTTTTTGGTACTTGTGAGGTTGCAGAATGGGCACGTGCAAATATCTGGTATGGGCCGGCTTAGAAAAAGGTTTGGTTTGGTATGGGATAATTTTGCATTTTGGTTTTTAGTTTTGGTTTGGTTTTTTGAATTTTAAAAACAAACCCAAACCATAAACAAAAGTATACTAATATATATGATACATTACTATAAATATATTATACTATATATTACTATATAATATAATAACTTTCTAAATTCCACATAATAAAATGGCCCACACCATATTAAAAATCAAACCAAACTGAAATAAAGTATTCTGGTCTGAGAATTTTCTCATATTGTAATTTATTGTTTTGGTATAAGCTGGATGGTGAACATCCCTTATCGGGGGGGAGAGAGAAGTAAAGAAATTGATTTTGTAATTAATTTCTTTTTATAGTTATCCATTATATTCAAACTTTTAATAATATTTTTGTATTACCAAAATATGCTTCTCTATTATTATTATTATTATTATTATTATTATAAAATTGGAGATAATAGGTGCTTCGATCTGCTGCCAGGGGTCACCATAAAACTGGGACCCCCATGTATGAGATGTGTAGATCATGTTGGGAGGGTATTGGAACTTATTTTTGTTTGTAGGTGATACAGACTCAGAATGCTAATATGTGGAAAACATTACAAAATTTATGGTATGAGAAGAAATTGTGACCACACAATCTCCCTTCTATTAGCATACATACCACTTTATTCTCACATGCTCTAATTACTTGGCGTGAATCCGGTCCAACCCAACCTGAAAAAGCAAGGTTAGGGTTTTATATCTAATTATTTGACGTGACCTAACTTGGAAAAAATTAGGTTGGGTTGGATCATGGGTCACCAGCTGACCTGATTGCTAGGTTTAATTGGGACTATTTATGTATTGTTAGAAATTTCCACTTGTTAATCTTTACTCTTTAGTCTTTACTGTTTAGTACTCTTTGAATTGTTAAAAGTTTTAAGTTTTTTTTGTTTTCTGTTGGAATTTCAAAATTAATTCCTTTAACTTTGGCATTTTTATGTTTTTTTCTTTATTTTTAAAATTTCAATTATTTTTAGGGATGACTCGAATTGATCAATAGGTCAATCCTAACCCGAGCATTTAGGGTTAGGGTATAGCTGCATTTGCTGACCCAACCCAATTGCTAGGTCTATTGATGATGGTATTTTCTTGCTGATTATCGAGAAATCAGTGATTGTTGAGAAATCATAAAAAATTATTGTTTGATATCATTTATGCTTGATTTTGAATCTATTTGGTAGTGATTCTCAAGCGCCAATTACTTTTGTATTAGAGTTAATTGTTACTCAATGCCTTGTTCGATGTCATGCCATCCTCAAAAAATCTTAAAAATCAAGAAATCACCAGAAAAAAATAATCCCGGACAAGAAAAATGATTGATTCAATAATTGACTTTTGGCTGATTTCCCAGAAAATGACAAAATCGTACAAATAATAGAAGTTAGCTTAATCTAGGCTTCAGAGTAACCGTTTCCTCTAACAGTGCAGGATTTAAGAATCCTGGGATACACGACCATCTTTATGGTCTACAAATAGTACGAGCATGAAAAACTAAGACCCGCTGGCTCCTGAGATGCTTGTTTCCTTAAAGGGAAGAGTGAAGGAGATAACCACATCGGTTAGATCGCGCAAAATACCCTTACAATCGACAGTCAGGCATAAAAATGTTGATTTGCCAACGGATTTCCTGCCCACAACTCTCTACTCACACTCTACGTCTCTACCCGCCTTGTATTGTGAGATGTGTGGTTGGTTGCAATCTAAGGTAGTAGAGTGCGAGCGAGTAAAGAAAGTGAGTAGGAAATCTGTCCACCCAGATTCATTTTTTTTTGGTGCATCTCCATTATTCACTAAATGGGTTGGAAATAATTTGATTTGAGGTCAATTCGTTCAAGTCGAATTCGAACGTCCATTTAACCATATTTGGAACAGATTACAAAAAATAAAAAAGAAAATGCGATTCATTTATTAGTTAGATCGAGATTTCGATATTGATTGATTTGATCCACCATATTTGGAACAGGTAAACATAAGTTTGTAGATAGATAATATATGAGTTCTTAACTTCTTATTTTATATTATATTGAACCAGATTTGAATGGAATATTTGAATATATAAATAAATTGAAATTGAAATTATGTTTCTTAAAAAAAAAAGATCGATGAATTTGGATATACCTCATTTGAATTCAATTAGATCTGGCTTTCAGCCCTAAATTTCAAGTTTGAACATTTATTTGGACTGGCCGAGATCCGTCAAATACCCAGAACGGATCGTTGATCCTTTTGAACTAGGAAGATTAGAAAAGAGTGCAAATTAGATTCATTTGATGGCTGTGTGTTAGCTAGGGGCTGTTTAATGTGGGGAATTATTATTATTTGGTTAAAAGTAAACAGCCCTTGATTCAGCCATCTCGATCTCAACTGTAGCTAATTAATCTGGATTCAGTAGAGGGATGGGCTTCCATATGTGGCTGTTTCACCTGGCTTGCTGTTTCTAGAAAATTCATTTTAATTGTTGTCTTAATGGAGAAAATTTCACTTATTGAAGGACGGGCTACACAAGCGTCCTTCCCAGTTCCCACCGAGTACCCCAGTGATGGACACCTGATCGGTATTGATTGATTAACCTTAAAATTGGACTAGCAAAATGGCCCAATCTTTTGTCTGTTCTAAGGTCTGGTTTGTTTGTAACTCTTCCCTTTTTCCCCATTTATTTATTCACACTCTAGTAATAGCTACCTCTTTCAATCCTCCTCGGCTCAGAATACTCTCTTAAATGAGCGGTTACAAGTCAATTCGACTCTTATGGTTCTTCAGAGTGGGCACCCTACCCTTAAATGTGGGACTCATTCAATGATGTCGGGTTCTGAATCTTGGTAAATCTAACACTATAAGCAATCCAACCAAAAAGCAAATTACGTGGTGTTTTTGAATTTGGATCAGAATCGTTATTCGACGGATGATGACAAAATTAATTAACTTGGCGTGATTATGGAAGTCGCCAATTTAAGGGTGAGTTTGGTAGTCGTTCGGAACGATGCCCTTTGAAGAGATGCTTATTCTTGAGCGTTTTCTCAAAAACACTCTTTTCGACGTTTCCAATCTTCTTTTTTTTTTTTTTTACTATTGCTAACTAACAAGGAACAACAATATAGTGATATGGCACTGAAAAACGATCAATGATCCAAAAGAAGCATTTTCTCGAAAAACAACAAACCTACTCAGCACCCGTGCTGAAGAAACAGCACCGATTCCAAACACTGTGTGTAAATCATAATAAGGGTTAGGTCAAGCATTAGAAGTTTTAAAGCAACTATATACCTTCCACTGGGTCTTTCAGCTAAAAAGGAATAACAGATGCGACAATAGTCTCTAGACAATAGCATTATTTTCCGAAAATAGAATAAAAACGAACGCTTATTGTAAACACGAGAAGTAAAAACTAAAAAGAATTACATATATACAAAAGGAAGGAACCGAGTTGTTTCCTAGCTAAAATATGTTTAATAAACTTTAAGTACGTAAATGGCCATAATAATCTACTTATAAGTAGTCATTAAAATTTTCATTTGTCATTTTATTAGGTTCTTTGAGAATTTGTAACTGAATTTGCTGGTTGGCAGAATTAATAGTCAGTAATTAAAGTATATGTTTGGCATTGATGTTGTAGTTGCAGTATCATTTTGTGTTGTTGATGTGTGGGTTGGAAGAAAATGGTGCATTTTTTTTGTTTGGAATTGTTACTGCCAGGTAAGATGTTTCGTGGAGCAATAACAAATTTTTCTATTTGGTACCAATGCTTCAGAAAATGTTTCTTATACTTTTACCCATTATCCAATACCACATCACTGCCTTGTTGGCAACAATGAGGTGCAGCTCCAGAAAATGCCAAATTTAGCGTTGCTCCAAACCATGTCTTCCCAATTTCTAAGTCATGGCTTGGAATACCATTTTCTATGAAAAAATAATTTCAATTAGATGGTTATTTTTTGGAGCACTGTTTTCTTATGAAGAGCAGCACATAGTCCTTAGCTAGTTTGGTTAGTAGACAATAAAAAAAATACGTCTCTTTCCACGGTACAAACTACAAATAAAAAGAGAGGTGTTAATTCCAAAATGCACAACTTGATCAAGGTGTTAATTCCAAATTCCCTGTTTCTTAGCAAGATAATTGACATCTTTGAGAGAGAGAGAGAGAGAAAGAGATGGGTCCTCTCTTTGACGGTCAATGTTACTATTTAATTGGTGGTCCCATGAGAGGCCGGATCTCCTGTTCACATTTATCACAGTCACACATAGAGAACATCTCATCATCTACGGGGAGAAGTTCCCACTTCACGGAGGGGTAATATGTTGTGGGTTCTCATGGGCAGGAGACCCGAACTCGTCCCATGCATCCCATTACTGATTTTACCAATTTTGGAACTCTTTGACCAGAAGACGCGTGGTTGACAGAATTTGATAAAGAGGGGTATTATTACTGCATACCTGGCAAATTGGCATTGAATGTGTCATACTATCATCTATGTATGGGGTATGGCTCACAAAAAAGGAATCCTTTGTTACACACTCCTTACTGTGATGAGCTTGACGGTGTGTGAGATGTGAGATGGGACGGGGCATTGAGTTGGTTGGAGAGGTTCTAATTCTATTCTATCTCATTTTAAAATTTAAAGATGAGTTTCTTTTTCCTCTTTTTTTTTTTGTAGTTTTTTACAAAAATAAAAAGAACTGTTCAAATTCATCTTTCTCTTGGAAACATACTTGGGGAGAATTTAGAAACTACGGCGAGCTTCCTTAGAATTTAGAGTTCTTCTTATATCTTTAAAAAGAGAAAAGCGGCAAGTCTTTCTTTCTGGTTTATGAATTGTGATGTAAATATATTGCATCTCATGTGGGGTTTAAATTTTATGAAATTGACGTCAGAAAAATGTTCCCCTTTCATGTGCATTGTGCGGAACCCATCGTTGAGTCAGTTGTATTGTTGTAAACTTGTAATAGTCTAATAGATGCAGATTGCAGCTTGCAGGGAAGAAATTACCACTTCATCAATCCTCAGTATTTACTATTTAGTATCTCCTCCTGTAGATTAAAAATTAATTGACTTCTTTTTTTAATTAAATTTCTTTAGTTTATTTACATTTACACCGAGTCCAGACTCTAGACTCTGGAGTCTCCCAGCCTCCCTCCACGAAAAGGAAGCAAGATACGGAACCAATGTGAAGCCAACGACTTTAGCTTCTAACACTTGACTTCGCGTCCCAGCCAGCCACCCAGCCAGCCATTTTTCTCGAGAACGTGGGTTCAAAGCCAAGTAGAAATCCCTCCCTCCTTGAATCTGACTTCCTCTCTCTCTCTCTGTCTCTCTTAAAACCCAACACCCCCCTCCCTCCTCTCTAGCAACCACACCACCATGCCCAGACCAACACCCCTTCACCTCCTCCTCTCCCTCTCTTTCTTCATCCTCTCCCTCACCTTCACGAATGTTGCTGCTACTTCTCAGCAATTCAGAGAAGCCCCAGAATTCTACAATTCTCCGGAATGCCCTTTGATATTTGTTGACGAAGATGAGGGCAACAACAGCATCGTGTGCTCCGATCACGTAGTCCACGTCGCAATGACCCTCGACGCTGCCTATCTCCGAGGTTCCATGGCTGCCATTCTCTCCGTCCTTCAACATTCCTCTTGTCCTCAAAACGTAGACTTCCACTTCGTCACTTCCGCCTCTGCCGACACTGACTACCTCCGCCGCACCATCGCCAACTCGTTCCCTTATCTTCGATTCCACCTCTATCACATCGACGACTCCGCCGTATCCGGCCTCATTTCCACCTCCATACGGGCCGCCCTCGACTGCCCTCTCAACTACGCCCGCAATTACCTCGACAACCTCCTCCCCTTGTGCATACGACGAGTGGTTTACCTCGACTCGGACCTAATCCTTGTCGACGACATCGCTAAACTCTCCGCCACTCCACTCGCAGATGAGGCAGTCTTGGCTGCCCCAGAATATTGTAATGCCAATTTCACGTCTTACTTCACGCCGACGTTTTGGTCGAACCCAGCTTTATCCTTGACGTTCGCAGGTCGCAAGGCATGTTACTTCAACACGGGCGTTATGGTGATCGATCTCGAGCGATGGAGAGCAGGAGATTACACCACCAAAATTGAAGAATGGATGGAACTTCAGAAGCGAATGAGGATTTACGAGCTGGGTTCATTACCGCCTTTCTTGCTGGTGTTCGCCGGAAGCATTGCTCCCGTTGATCACCGGTGGAATCAGCACGGCCTCGGGGGTGACAATTTTCGAGGACTTTGCAGGGATCTTCATCCAGGCCCTGTAAGTCTTTTGCATTGGAGTGGGAAAGGTAAACCATGGGCTAGATTGGACGCGAATCGGCCATGCCCATTGGACGCCTTGTGGGCTCCTTACGATCTCTTACAAACTCCTTCCGCTCTTGATTCCTGAAGGATGCGAGAGTGCACGAGAGAAAGAAAGAGAGAAAGAGAGAGGACGAGGGGGAGAGACAAGTAAGATAGAGACTAGAGAGAGACACAAATTAAGCTTGGGAGGTGGAATTTGTTTCGTTTTCGCAATATTGGCTAATCTCTCCGGCGCATGTTAGTCATAGGGACGGCGAACAGTGGAGAATTAATTAACTACATATCTACATTAGATTTGAAGCGGTTCGGTAAACAGAGCCTGATATCCGACGTTGCAGATCTCGTTATTTCTCCTCCCTGTCTCCCTATCTCAGGTGTTTTATTGCAGGTCAGAGGATAGTCCATGGGGATTTTGTCTGTAAATCATATCGATATTTACAGATGTTTGAAGAAGCTTCTCTTTTTTTGGTTCTGCAAGCAACTGCAAATGCAGAGACTTAGAGTTACAGTACAGTGCTTATAGAAGAGGGCAAATAAAAAAAAAAGGGAATACTAAATTGTTCCATCTGTATTCAATGTAGAGTTAATTTGTAGAGCGAACGAACACCATTTTGCTTTTCCCTTTTTTTTTTCTGACTTCATGAATCATGATTTATTTGTTCATGAAACTCTCTTGTAATAAAACAGACAAATAAGATATGAATAACATCTGGGATTTTTTTTACAGGTAATTTGATTTGTCCTTT
Organism: Nelumbo nucifera; assembly: GCF_000365185.1. The sequence continues at coordinate 6,058,314 of NW_010729087.1, forward strand.
TTCTTTTAATAATATATATATGGATCGAGTATAGAGTATAGACTATAGACTTTTCTCTGCGCGTCTTACTATTGTTTTTTGATCATAAATTTATAAAATTGGAAAGAATAAATTAGCCTGATTTGAATTTGACACTTACAGTTTTAGTTGGCGGGGAGGGGACTGATTTGCCAAATGCCAACTGACGAAAGACTAGAACGTGTTTCAGTAATTCATTTCCCCCAAATAGAAAGAGAGAAAGAGTGTATATCTTATTATTGAACTTTATAACATAAAGAAATTATCAGTCTACCGGAGACATCAGATTCAGATGGCTGAGATGATTTAGGTTTTACGAATATGGGATCTGGTCTCTCATTGCGATTTGCGTGAGTGAGATGGCCTAGAGCGTCAACATTTACGGGTATGGGATGGGCCTGCTCAACGATTTGGGTCACAGCTTTCAATCCAGATTTCAGATGCGACTGTGATAAGATCTGTGAATTAATTAGGCTTTATTAATCATCGTTTCAGTTTTCTTAGACACATGATTAAATAAGTGTTGCATATATTTCGTTATAAATAAGCTGCTGTTCGAATCATTTCAGATTTTTTTTTTTTTTGGTTCTAGAAAAACTACTGTATACTTGTTTTATATTTTGATACATTGATGAGATTTAATATATATTGTCAATTAAATCCCAACTATTTTCTCATAAAATATGTAAAGGACGACTTTCCCCCAACTGGACCAAATAGCCAATGGGGAATACTGAAAAAGTATAAATTGAGTATTTTAATCTATTTTTGTTTCATTTCATTATTAAATTATATTAAAAAAAGGAGGAAGACGAAAGAAAAAAAAAAAAAGAAATCCATTTGAACAGAGTCGGACGCTGTAATAAGCTTTACAGGGTAGGATATTCGTTTCTTCATCACGAATCAAAACATGGCAAGTAAGTAAGGTGTGTAGTGTCTCTCATTTTAATGTGACACCCCCCCCCCCCCCCCCCCCCCCATGTGCGGGGTATTATCATATATGTATGGGCTAAAAAGTTTCTCAAAACACGAAGACATCGCACGTGCCTCACAAGCCACATGCTCATTCACTAGCTATTTGAGATTTGAGAGCGCGCCTACCGCTTACGTAATCCAATCGGATGCCTACGTGTTTGTCGCTCATTCAACGCAACTAAACAGATAATAATAATAATCACAATAATATGATTATTATTATTATAGGGCAAAGGAAACTTCGAAGCAAGGAGTGATCAGCACGGCACCGGCACCCGGCAGGCGCTCCGGCGCTCTTGAGTCTTTGACATTAAATTTTAATGAGAGTGCTCCCATCGCTCAACAACGATTGCGCAATGCAATTGTTTGATCTAAGAAGTAAGAATGGTATTGAGTGGTGCGGGACACGCCCATTGATGGACTGGTGAAATTGAAATGGACGATATGAAGCCAAATGCAATTATCTCTTGTTCCTCAAAATAATGGTTTCTGCTCTGAGAAAGATAATGGAATGAAGTTCTAACGTGAAGTCCTGGTTTTCTATTTAGAGCTCGGATCTCCTGTACACAAAAATCCTATACATTAAGAATATCTTACCTATTTACATGTTATGATGATGTACAGCTCCATAGGTAGGAGATCCGGAATTTTCTATTTACGTTACACTGAGTCAAATACAAAAGTGTCGGTGGAAAACAAAAAAAGGTGATTAAAGGGAGAATGGTATAGAGAGAGGAGAGATTGAGCGCTAACGCTCCTCTCTCTCATTTATCGTTTGTCAAAAAGAGCGGAACCATCGAATTGAAAAGATGGGGTCAATTCTATTTAACACGTGGCAAGTGCAATCTATCAAGAGGTTTTCCAGTACAGAAGTACGGACTTGAGATTGGACAAGGAAGGGGGAGAGAAAGTCCTTGATATGACGTGGGTCCCCCCAAAGCGATAGAGAAACATATTGTAGTATACGCGGTTCTTAAATTTTTAGATATATGCTCTCTTTTTTTTTTTTTTAAGCTTTTGTTGGGTAGTTTTTTTAAGCTTGAACTTTTATGCTCCTTGTCGCCTCTCGTCACTTGCAAAAAATAAAAATAAAATAAAATGATTGATCAGTTCAGTTCAAAAGTTTTTAATTTTATTATAACCGTGGATTGATACCAAATCAATGAACAGGATTAAGGAAACTTGTGTTCAGAATTGTATATTGGATTGCAATGTAATTAACCCACCAAAATTATATGTATATGAATTTTGCATCAGCTTCAACCTTCAATTTGCCTGCTCCTGACATTTATATTATACTTGTACAAACAAAACATACTTTTGGATTGACTGAGAACGTACGACTTTCAACTTTAACGTTATTTATTTCCAATACCAGCACTATATAGGAATTAGGCATATAGCTGGCTAGTTTTACTTTTCAATTATTAAGAGAAAAAAAGTTTAGTTAATATTAATATTAACATATTACGTAGTAGGTCACTTGTAAAGCTAAGCATGCATATACTTCCATGTTTTATTTACCGTTGAATCGTAACAAGTAAGACAAATGTGGATATGAATTTGTTAGGCATTTTCGCTTTCAACAATTACTGCTGTTAAATCATTCTATTAATTCCTTTTATTTGCCTCTCCACTAATTAATGCACTACTTACTTAAGCTGTGTATGCGAGGATCCTTGCTTTGGCTTCAGGCGAGGAGTACGTCCCACAGTATATCTCCGCCCTGAATTCGGAACAAACATCTTCCAATGATAGTATTAAAATCGACATCATCTAGAGATGTTTCTAATATATGGCAGAGATGTGCTGTGAGAGATTGTGGGGCGCAGATGTGAATTTTCGAACAAAAAAGAGAGAGAAAGAGGAATGAATAGATATTATTTCAATCTTCAACCGTAGGAATATGGATGAACTTACATTTCTTTTCTTTTTAATTTTATTTTTTTGGCGCTTGAACAGGTTATGGACGGAACTTAATTTTATTCATAGAAAGTTGAGTCTGAAAATTGTTAATTTGTTTAAGATGTTTTCATCTGGAGAGGTTTCTTAGTTTTGGAGCAAAGTAGTTGAAGGACGGAAACTTTTGGAAAATGATGAGACAATGAAAAAGTCGTACGAGTGAGTGAGTAGTGGGCAGAGAGATGTCCACTACTCATTTTTCTGAATTGGAAGTTTATGTAGCTATAGTCCTAGATTAGCTCTCATAGTGTAAATGCAATTATCAATAATCTTTAAGAAGTAAATGTAATTAATTCATAGTATATTTAAAATACATTTATTTTTCGTACAAATTATAAATTATATAATATAAATATTATAATCCTTGCTTATTAATGAAAAATAAAAAAAAAAGTGTGTTGTAATTTCACTTTCACTCAATAAAGTCTGTGCATCGCAGGGGTCTCTGCTGGTTGCTAAATAAAAAAATGGATGTGAAAGCCCGTGCCCCCACATCGGCATCACCATTCACTTAACGAATGGTGATTGATGTGTGAGTCTTAACCAATTGTATTTCCATCCTCTATATATGTTTTAAGCAACTCTATATCCAGTGCCACTACTCTCTTATTCTCTTATTTTTTAGCTCTCCATCATTCACATGCCATGCATGTTTTTCATCATTTATATATATATATTACTTGAGGGAAGATAAAGATATGATGATCAATTAATTAACATTTGCAATGTATTTAATAGAGAACAAAAACATCGATCTATCTGTTGCCACTAAGGCACTAACTAAGCCACATGGTTTAATTATGACTCCTATTAAGTACTAATATAAACATTAAACAACCGATCGACGATGGACGAGATTATGCATTAATTCTTTAATTTCTAATTGCCAAAAAAAAAAAAAAAACAAATAATCCATGGTTTAATTCGATATGATGCAAGATATATAAGATAGATAGTACGTACTCATACGAATAAGTGCATAGCAGTAGTGGGGTTGAGAATTAGACCACCGTTGGATGTATGAATATGACCACATTAATTAATTAATTGGACGGTCACTTCTTCTGGATCTGTTGACCATCCAACAATTGGATGGTCACATTCATTTGACGAGGTGGACCTTGGTTATTATTAGGGTTTGGGGTGTACGTAACTGGTCCACATTTTAGAAATTAATTCCATTTCCATACCCGAAATTTAATGGGTTGTGGAATTTGGACTTGATCGGTTGTGCTTGTGCTACTGCTTGTGATGGTGAGAGATCCAATTTTAAAGTTTAAACTTAGTTTGATCCGGAACAAGCGGATATATTTGGTGAGATGAGCAAAAATTTAGTAAAAGAAATATGGCAGGCAGATGGAACCAACTCCAATTCATGATCCCAGGCCGCACCATCCGCACCTCCATCACATGATTACAAAGTTGACCCATTATACATTCAATTCAATCTGAGGAGGACCCTAATTAAACATCTCCTATCTAGTTTATTTTGCATGTACATTCAGTATTCAGTATTCATTTATTGATGCTTGCATTCAAAATGTCTGCATTGGAAACTTTACTAATGAGTTGTAATCTATAAGCTTTCAATTCCTAATTAATTAATTACTTGACCGGCATTTTGAGCAGAAACCATGTTTAATGGTGATGAAGATAGGAGGTCAGTTATCACTTATCAGTACCCTATGGAACTTGTCTCGGATCATGTTTCTATATACACTGTCGTTTTTTCATTTCTTAATTTTCTTCTTCTTTTCAAGGCAAGAGTAAAAATATATTGGTTTACAACCGTAAAAGATAAAGTAATTAATGTTTTTTACCAGAGAAATAATCCATCAAATTCTTCTCATGTTTGCTTCGACATAAAGCGTATTAACACAGTTCGCAGCTTTTTATGCCAAAGAATGGGTTCCACATTCTTTAAATCATTAAACAAGTTCATCAGTCTCTATCTTAACTTACTTTCTCAGTAGCAAATATTAGACCCCTTAAGAGGGAAGATGGATCCAATGTAGAAATAAAAACTATTTAGGGGTGTCTATGAAAAACCGAAAAACGGAATAATCAAATTTAACCGAGAAAACTAAACTGGAAAATGCAATTAATCAAATTGAGCGGTTCGGTGTTTTTGAAAAAGCGAAGGATTGGTTTGGTTTTTAGTTAACCTAGAAAAAACCGGTGGTTAATCAAACCTATTTTTAATATGTTTTATATATTATATATAAATATATATGTGTATTATATACATATATAATATTCATAATAATCTATTTATAAATATATTATATATCATTTATTAATTTTTAAGGCAAAAACCATATTTCATTCAAAGTAAGAAACTTGTATGAATACTGAGAAGTAATAACATTCCCAAGCAAGAAAGCATAGATACAATTGCACAAACACAATTCCTTAGAAAGAACAAAATAGACACAATGGATAAAGGACAAAAGAAAGAACTTCTACAACCGACATAAGGTGAGGCAAAATCACCAACAGAAGAAACAATTGATTGTATCTCCAACCACCGAAAGAGATGGATAAAGACAGCAACGACTCACAAAGGTAAAGACCAAGAGTCCAAAAAGGCATGAGAGGTGAAAAACAATTGCCACCAAGGTACTGCAACTATCACCAAGAAATTGGAACCACCAAAACTTTAACCACCCGGAACAATAACCGCCATAACTGTAACCACCCGAAACTATAAAACACTAGTGAAATATAGTTGGGAAAAAACCACCGACGGTGAAATCCAAAGTAGCGATAATGGCCACCACCCAACACCAAATTCATTAAGGAAGAGTAAGCCTCCTATACCAAAATCCCCAAAAAAAAGAACAAAAAATAAAAATAAAAGAGAAGAACGAGTGAGAGGAAAGAACGAGAAGTAGAACAAGTTAATCAAGAAGGAGAGAGAAGAGTGAGGGAAAGGGAGAAGGGGAGAAGAAAGGAGAAGAGAGGGGGAGAGTGGGAAATAGGAAGAAAAGAAAAGGGGATAGGGGTAACTCCCAGAGGGGAGCCACCTTAAAAGCGACCAATGACGAAAGAAGGACGACGGAGGGTGAACGATGAGATGAAATCCAAGGAAACCCCGAGAAGGGAACTTTCTTAGATCAGAGAGAGGGGATACCTCTAGAAACCTAGAGAGGAAACTTTAGCACGGGTTTAGCCTTTTTGCATTTATTATTTATAGTATAATATTATACATATATCTATATAATATATATTATAAATATAAAAAACCAAAGAACCAAACTGGTCAAAAACCGAAACTGATCAACTAATTAATCGATGGTATCGGTTCAATTTTGGTTCGGAGAAATTGAAAAACTGGTAGGATCAATTCGGTTTGAAAATGTTGGGTATGGTTCGGTTAATCGAACCATGGACATCCCTACTCAATCCAGATCATCCTACTTTCTTCTCCTAAGGGTTCTGAAGAAAATGAGTTAAAATATCTTAGTATAACAATTCCTTTTGCACCACGGGAGTCAAGAGTGCACTTTCAATTTCAGGTTTTTTGTAGGTGTGGCACATCTATTTAGGTCAAGCTTTTTAAAATCGGACCGGATAGGGAACCATTCTGGGTCCGATTCCCAATAAACATGTTCATGGGTCGGGTTTGGACCAGGCTTTGCCTCTTCATTAACAGAATATGTTCAGGCTCGAGCCCGAGCCCAACTCGACCATCGGACCTAGGTTTTGAGCCCGAGCCCAGCCCTCATATAAAGCCCGAAGCCTAGGCCCAGGCCTGGCAAAAAATTTGGAAAAAAATTACTTTTTAATTCAATTAAAAACTAATTTATTTATATTAAAAGACCTCAAAACCTAAAAAAATGAAAGATCTCATTATTACTTGGAAAAAGAGAAAAAAAATAAAGAAAGAATATTATATATATATATATATATATATATATATATATATGCTTTTTTATTATATAATACATAATCAAGTTGGGTTCAAGCTCGGGCAAGGCTTTTTTGAGAAAGCCCGAGCCTGGCCCAAAAAAGGTTGGGCCCAAGCATAAGCTCGCAGGCCTGAAATCCTGTCCAAACCCGACTTAGATCGGGCTGGGCCGATCCGCCAATCGGGCTACCCAACCAGGAAAAGGTCTAGTTCCTAGGTATGATCCCCTGTTATAGGTCAAACAGTCTGACTAGAGGGTCCGCTTTGACAAAAATAAAAAATAAAAAAGATCAAAAACTATTTTCCTCGATGGTTCGACCACCTAAGTCAAATCAACGATTTTTGACCAAAAAGTAAAACTAGGTTTTATACCAGAAAATGGATGCTTTCTCTTACAATTTGTCACTTAACTCAAGGAAGTAAAACTTAAACCTCCTAACAAATTTGTAACAGATATTAAACCGCACCTTTTTCAAATAAATATAATAACCTCCCCCTGTTAGTTTATGTAATAAGACAAATTTACCCTTAGTGACCCTGTCGTTATTTGTCAATACTCGGATGTGATTACAATACAAGTGCCATTAAATTTTTGTTGTTAATCCAATAGTGCCCCCTATTTAATTCCAACTTAAATTAAATGGGTCAAAATGCCCACTATGGTTTACCTCTAATATAAGGTTTCATCAGATCTATGTTTTCTTCACTCAGCACATGCTTCCTCCTCAAGCTAATGGAAAATGGGAGTGTTTACACTCTCAACACGATGCCGGAACTACTCTTTAATTTATTTATCTCATCTCCTGCAGATCTATGGATTGTTTTCTCCTACCACGATATATTATACTATTGCAATGATTTTAGGGTTTGGTGAAGAATTTGATCTCAATATTTCTCCCTTTCTGTCAAAATTAACGGTGGAATTCTTTGTTCTAGGGTTGTTTTGAATTAGGGGGAAACAGATGGAAGGTTTGAGCATGTATCAGTTAAGTTAGGTCGTGTTTGGTTTGAAGGAAAAGATATGAAAAGGAAAGGAAAGATAAAAAACCTACCATGTATGGGTTTCCCTACCTTTACTCCAAATGGTAAGGAGAATTGCCCCTATAACAAAGATAAAACTTGCGCAAACATAAAAATATGTAAGAAAAAGCCACCCATGATCCATGAGATGGATTGGTGATTGAACTGGTTTGCATCCAAGATCTAAGCTTTGAATGATATGGGCTAGGAGAATTATATTGCTTGACGACTATGGACATCAGTGCATGTAGGGTTTTCCAAAGACTAAAGGGCCCATTATGGGGCCCCAGTTTCCTAGTCAGGCACCGGCCACTGAATGTCGAATGATAAGTCTGGTGCAATCAACCCTTATTTGGGTTTTTCTCCGTGGATCTTATATTTTCCCAATATTGGGTTCGACACTCTTCTACCATAAATTCCTGTCTTTTAACATTATTACCCCTGACTGGGCTCTCAAGTTAAGCCCACCAAATATAATGGGCTTATTGCTCTTTCTTATGGAAATCATGGCTTAACCAGGAGAGCCTCTGATCATCTCGTCTGTGGTTACATCTCATTGGAAAAATTTGATGGGATTTTTATTCGTATGGTAAGTCCATCTACTCGGTCACATAATTCAAATCCTTGTTTGGGTAACAACAAATCCTTGTTTATGATGGATAAAAACGAGAAGATGACACCGTTTGCTTATACCTTAAGGCTATGTTTGGTTTAAAGGAAAATTTAGGGAAAGGAAGGAAAAGATAAGGAAACCTTTACAACCCTTGTATTAGTTTCCCTGTCTTTCCCTACCTTTTCCTTCAAACCAAACATAACCTAAAAGAAGCAATTGTATGTAATCCTCCAGAAAATTTTCCAGTGTGCACTTGAAAAACAAGTGGTTCCACTGCATGTAAATATATGACTCTTTTTTCTTCCTTCAATTTCTCAACCCTGCATTGATCAAAGATTTATTGCAATGAAGCAGCCCATGGGCTTTAAAAAATATATATATTTATAACTATATAAATCTCCAAAGTTGTATTGTATTTTAATCTCATTTCCTCATTACCGAATTATTTTTCAATGTTATTATTATCACATTCACATTATAAATAGCAAAACTTTTTAAAGTTTTGTAACCAGAAATAACGTTTTACATCCATTAATATACGTTTCAAGTTTTGTAACCAGAAACAGAGTCCTCTGGTTTTGTAAACTTGGGGTAATTTTGATAAACATCACAAACCAAGTTGGCCCTTCTGAGCTGACATGGCAAAATATTTGTTGTATTCTCAGAAATGGGATGCAAGTTGGGTACTCGATGTCAAGAATTTGCACTGCACCAAGCCCAGTCTTCCCGACCAGGCCCATTCAAGTTTTAACAAAAACCCAACGCAACCCCGCCCAAGTTGCACTCTACTAATTTCATAAACTGAAGCGCTTCCAGTTTCTTTTATCTGTGTGAAACCAAACCAAACATAAACCATATGGATATATGCTCTGATATGACAAATCAATTGCTAGGAAACTTTTAACATGGATAAATTAGGAGTGCAAGACAGATACCCAACTTGAGGAATCTATACATCATCGAGCCCTTTGGTCTGGGCCCATTCAAAATATAACAAGTCCTCAAACCAGAGCCCGATCAACTTACAGTCCATTATAAGTCATTCAAAAATCATAAATGGGTTTAAGCGGGAATCCTTTGTTTGGAATCTATTGTTTGGAATCCTTTGTTTGGAATCTGCCATGTGAAGCACCTAAATAAATATCAATTCAAGTTTTTCATAACCAGTGCTGCTGAACAGCTTTCTGGTTTTTATTTTAAAACAAGGTAGCACAATAGCTTTTACATTTTTCCAGGTTGGGGAAAACCTTTGTTTTCTAATCCCATTTTGGACTTGAATTTTTAGGTCCCTTCTTTTTTGGATTTTGAGAGAGGGAAAGGTGGTGAATGGGATCCATTTTCTTTTTTTCCACTGTTTCCAAAACTGGATTGGACCGGACAGTCGGACCAGAAAAACCGGGAAGCGGTCACCTGATCGGTTCCGTTTTCCTCCAAAACCGTTTTTTCTCCCAAAACTGTTGATTTTATTCAGCAAACCGCTGAACCGGACGGTTAATCGCTCGAACGGTTTTAACCATTTTTCAATTTTTTATTTTTTTTATTTTTTTTTGTCAGAATGGGCCAGCTGTTTGGGTCAAACGATTGGACCGTTCAAACCAGTAACCGGACCCTTGACCGGTTCGGTCACCAGTTCGTTTTTAAAAACCATGCTTTTTTCACATTTATGTGGGGTACATGAAAAATTTATTTTCCTTAAATATCACTTACCCTTATCTATTTCCCAAGTGGGTAACTTTTCCATCATAGGGGAAAGTTGCCAACACTTGGAAGGAACAAAATTACCCCTTTTAATAATAGATTTTTATGACAGACACGGTCATTGTCTTATTTACTTGAAAAATAAAAAAGAATATGGGTAAATACACTTATTTCAATAAGTGTGTTTAACCGGATAAATAACATTGACTTCCATTAGAATTCTGGGAGAATGACGGTTCAGCCCAGGGTCAATTTTTAGGCCCAAAGTACAGTTGGAGTAGGTGCCATCTCGGAATTGATGCCAATTCATGGGCGGGCATTGGTGTACAGAGTTGGGGCTTTTGACATTTTAAATGTTTATAAATCTGCAGTGGAATTTAAAAATCTGCATTGAATCTGTCCATACTTTTCCATAAAATTTTTCCATATGCATGCGAACAGAACTGGAGAGAAAAAGAATACATTTCCGCATAAACCACAATAACAAAAGAAGCTGAGAAGCTTCTACTCTCTATTTAAAGGCCTTCAGATTTCCTACAAACTTTTCCTACCCACTCTCTACCCACCATGAATTGGAGCCACACATATCTTAAATCATAATAGAATGTGTGGCTCCAATTCACGGCGGATAAAGAATGGGTAGGAAAAGTGAGTAGGAAATCCCAAGTGCATTTAAAGATACCTCCATTCTGTTCTTGCTTCCCTCTTAAATCATTTCGATGAGTTTTTCGAAGAATAACAATAGAACAACAGAGAGCAGTGTCTTTAAGGAACTATTGTAGAAGCAAAGTTCACAATGTCTTGATGTGATGTCTTACCAACGATATCTTTGATGCTCTCTTCTCTTTGCAACGTAAAATGCAATATCAAGGACTTATCTAGAACTAGCGGCTAAGTTAAATTGACCTTGGATTGACCCAATTGCACAACCAACATGATGATCTCCCACCACCTAACCACATCTTAAATTAGGGGTGAGAAAGAAAAATCGAATAAAAAATTTATCGAAACCAAATAAAAAATTCAGTTAATCAAATCAGTCGGTTTAATATTTTGAAAAAACTAAAAGTATCGGTTCGGTATCAGTTAACTAATATAGAAAACCGGTGGTTAATCAAACCGATTGGTATATATATAATTTTATATTATATATATATATATATATATTATATATTATAAATTAATAAAAATACATTATATGTTTATAATATATAATATATTATATATTATTTAAAATATAATATTTTATATATATTTCCAGTTTTTTCTTATATATTTTTTATAATATGTATCATAAATATAAAAAAAACTAACAGTTAACCAGATCAGTCAACCGATTAATCAATCAACTTTGGTTCGATTTTGGTTACTGATTTTTTAGAAATTGGTAATACCGGTTTGATTTTAAAAATAGGCCCATAATAAAACCGTGAGTACCCATGGGTAGACTAACCTCCTCATATCAAAACCATTTCATGGCCGTTTTTTACCACTAAATACAATGCGTTCAAGTCTTTATTGCAGTGAGTGTAGGTTCTATCAATCAGCGGGGGTTCTATGCGTGTGAAGAGTGCGAATACAAATATATAGAGTGAATAGTCTTGTAGTTTACATTATTTTATACGTATTGGTATTAAACATAATTGTATTTTAAAAATAGGCCCATAATAAAACTTTGTAATTTGTATTGTTTTATATATATTTGTACTATAGATATTTGGGTATCTACATGTTATATACAAAATAAAATATAAGGTCAAATGTTTCATAATTGGGTCAAATAGGAAGATGGCCTACACAATGTGGCATACTTTTGCCATGTGAAGAGATGAAGTGGGCACCCGCAGTTCACATACACCCCATGCAGCCATACCCCACCTTATCATAGTGCTTCCTGACAAATAATATCACTGCTGAAAAGTTTCAACGTTGCCTCAAAAGCAAAGAATTAAAGATTGTTGGACTGAAATTTGCACATTAATTAATAGAGGATAACCTGTAGCCTGTAGGGCCATTTCGAGCCTCCAACCAATTTGTCACATTGAGGATAGCTTTGGTCATTTAAGCTTTCCAGCTAATTGAGTCGACTAGACGTGCTTCTCGTATGTATAGGATATAGCAATAGCATGGTTTTTAAAAATGAATCGGTGATCCAACTGATCAGGATCCGGTTATTGGTTCGGACAGTCTGACCATTTGACTCAAATGGTCGGTTTGTTTTGACAAAAAATTAAAAAACGGTCAAAATCATTTGAACGGTTAATCGATCGATTCAGCAATTTATTGACCAAAATCAACGGTGTTGAAAGAAAACAGAATTAATCAAGTGATCGATTCCCAGTTTTTTTAGTCTGACCGTCCGATCTAGTCCGATTTTAAAAACAGTGAACAATAGCATAAAACTAGCTAACGACATTGTAGTTGATAGTTGGTACTTGGTGCAGGGCATTTATTTGAGACCCGCTTCCATGTGGTGAGGCGGTTTTTTTTTTTTTTTTCTGTTCTTAGTTGACCTTGGAGATTAAATTAGGTTTGATTTCTGATTGAAAACAAAATTGGGTTTACTTAGAAGAATGTCATCGACTGTATTGGACTTCTTCATTTGAGTTTGGAATTTGATTTGTGATTCAGGGATAATAACTAACTCTTTAATTTGAATTATGGAACACCATAATTTTAAGCTTTTCTTTTTCTGAGTAGGAAACCTGCTTAGCCCATGTCTTTAAACGAGAAGCTCTCATATCTAATAGGGCTTTGCTTTATGGGCTGGGCCAGGTGGATTAGGCCTTAATATTTGAATCCCCGGTCGAGGTTGATACTTGATATGGAGTTTGTATTAGAAGACAAAGCTCTGCTATTGTTGCAAATGGCAGAGAGGCGAGACTCCGGATTTCCTGCCCACAGGACTCTATCCACCCTGCACTCTCACATTGTGAGGTGTGAAAATTCTATCCAACAATCATTGCCATGTCGTGTGCCAAAAAAGATCCTCAGCTTTTGAGATAGGCATGGTCGCAACAAGATTGTGAATCCATGCGGGTCCCTACTTGGTGGACAACTTGGATTGGGCACGTCATCCCTCCACATGGCAAAAATATGGAAGGTTGTGTTGGAAATCTTTCTACTTGACCCAATTAGAAGAGTTCAAATCAGCCCCCCACAAGATAGTTTCTACACAATGTCTAACAGTACATCCTCACCGTGTATTAGGAACATCTATCATCGGGAGATATTTTTAATACATCGTGCTGTGGGACGTTGTGGGAAACTATCTTGTGTGGGGTGGGGGCTGATTTCAACTCCAATTAGAAACGTTAAACACAATGGGGCTATCAGGCTATGTGGCGGTGGACAAGGCTTTGTTTTGAATTGGTTCTTTTAGGGGCCGCAAAGGATCTTGCTTGCTTGGCTATTAATTAAATATGGTTCATGGATGGCTTCATGCGTAGCTCAAACCTCAAAATGCTCTCTATCTTTTCGCCGGAGGCAATAGCAGTTTTTTAAGCTGTTAAGCTTGTTAAATTACTGATTCTTTCCAAGGTGATTATTGAATACGTGACTGTGCACAACTGATATCATAGAACGACTTTAATTTCCACTAACAAGGGGAAATTGTTTCATGGAAATCTTCTTTTTGATGAGGGACGACATACCAGTTTTTTTTTTTTTTTTTTTGTGTGTATTGAACAAGGCATCGACTGGTCAAGTAACAGAGTAGCGCACGAGTTGGCTCGTCGTGGTTATACTGAAAGGCTGAAAGCCCCTTGTAGTAGTTTGGTTTAGTAATCAGTAAGCCACTAAGCCTAGTAGATTGTAATTGTTTTATTTTTCTTTGTGTTTACTTCCGTTCATGTTCACCCAAAAAAAATAATAAAAGAAAAATCGAACTTGTCCTTTGTCCAGGTTCAGTGGGGTTTTTCTGGGCCAGAAAAGCAAGGGCAAAGAGAATGAACTTGTTAGGTGGAGAATCTGGTCTGGGTTTGATGATCAAAACGCTGTTGAACAACTTCCAGAATCAATCTTCTCTATAGAGTAGTATAGACTCATTCTCATGTCTTGGTAATTTCTAAAACATCAACAGTTAGAAATATGCAATCTGCCTTCATAGGAAAATATTGTTAATTAAAAGGAATAACAATTGACTCGTACGAAAACATTGTGTTTAGTTATAAATTGCTAACTTGTGAAATACAACAAATCAAGATACAATGGGTTTCACTGCTTCCATGTAGCCTTGTTGAGAACTAGCTCTCCTCTTTTGGCCAGATTTGTAGTACATGTACTGGACAATGATCTGTATAGGCATTGTGTGTTAAAGTCAACATAAGCAAAAGAGAACTGATTGAACAAAACTAAATAATATATGGTTCTCCTCCATCTAGAATATTTCCCAAAGGATACAAATAAGTCGAGTGCCACACAAACGATAGCATCAAATAGCCATGGCATGTTAGCTTTTATTCTGGTCCATTCTGTACTTCTAACAAGAATACTGCATTAATTCAAACAAAATATTAATTAGACACATAGATATATGGAGAGAGAGATCCCCTAGAGAGAGAGAGAGAACCTTCCCACGTAAGTGACATTGGCGATGAGCGCAAATATGAACATGAGAGGGTTCAACCCCTAGAAATTCAAAGATAAAACAATTTATGAAATTGAATTGAGCACTGGACAAAAAAAAAATCAAGGCAAACTGGAAATGTATAAAAATGATATAGATATATCTACCTCCACACTCCCTCTTCTAATCTGAAAAATAAAGGCCACATAAATTTCGTTAGAAACTAAATAAATCAAAACACCAAGTGACAAAAAGAAGAGACAAAGCACTAAAAAGAGTACTACAAAGTCCCAACTGTGGCATGGACATGCACTGAGTAATATATATAAGAACCGGACTGTCTTGAGCCTTGGCAGGAAGAATCCAACCGGACCAACCCGCACTTTGTTGGATGGGTCAGTGCTGTCAAATCCCTGCTTCCATCGAGTTTGAGGTAGGCTGAGGCAATGACTTGGATCTAGAGATACAAGACGCATAGATGGGCCTGGAGCTCATAACATGCCACGTAGCACATGTTCAGACATTGGATGAAGAATGGCTCGATCCCCCCAAAAAAAAGAAAAAGCGAGCTGCGACAGCTTATCACTAGCTATATTCATGAATGTGTAAGTAACATCAACTATTCACTCTAGCTAGGTCCAATGGTCCATATATGAAACAAAGCATGCATCCAAATTCCAGAGATGAGGACAATAGAAATCCAAAAGAGAAGAGAAGACAACGATTCTTGGTGCAGGTGGGTCCCATCAAATGGTGAATCCTTTACTCGGAGTCGGACAATGCAAGCAAGCATCCACCACCATGTTTGTCACCTTGTCCGTGACGGGAGAGCATTGTGGTTGTGGAAGAAGTGAGCTCCATCCATCATCTCTTGCATGTAACACTACAGTACAGTCATAAAGTGAACTCGATAACTTCACTAAATTAAATACTTGGTATTCTTATGATCTAATCCAATGACTCCCACTTCTGGTTCTGGTAGTGAACTAATACTACGCCCAAATATTTGTGAGGAAGCAAATTATTGGTTTCTCAAAACTATACTCATCAAGAGTCGCTGCAGGAAAATTAAGGGTACTCACATTTAAGAAAATTTGAGGGAGTCGGCCTCCCATGTAAATAGCAGCCATCAACCATCCCAACAGAAGTCCATAGACGTTGTTCGCAACCTCAGTTTCCTACAAATTAAAATTTAATTAAGCATACATGTATATATTATAGGAATGACAAGCATCGATCGATCAACGCATCAAACGCCATGAATGACTTGATTTCCCTAATAGGCTAATATAGTTATACTAGTATCAATCCACACAAACACTCGTCGTCATACATGCAGTCGTCTTCCTGTTGAGGCCAAGTATCCTTCCATCAAAGCCATACTACGAAAGGGCAAGTTAGCAGATGCACCAAGGAACGCTCCATATCCCACCTGTGAACATATTTTGGCCACTAATTTATCAGGCCAGCTTAAAATTACAAATTATAAAACAGAAAAATGCAATCCAAGCTAAGTTTTTGAAAGATCAGAGGTTCAGCATATTTCCTTCAACCCCAAACAAAGTAAAATCTTTTAATGCGCTGGCATCGGTAAATTCCAAATTTCTTTAGATTCAAAAATATGCTCCTCTGATTTTTGCTCATATTTTACGAAACTTTAGCCAAAAAAAGGGGGAAATGATCCTGTTTTGGAGAACAAGTTAAGAACTCGTATTCGTATACCCGGGTCGGGTCTTGATCTATTTCCATATATGGTAGGTAATGGGGTTATTAATAAGTGAGAAAAAAAAAAAAATTACAGTCTCAATTACCGAAGGTGGAGTCCTCTTGGGCTGGCTTGAAGACTTCTTGTCGTAAACGGGAAACGCTTCATCTTCGGAGGAGTCGCTCTGTTCCTCCACAGCCGAAGGACCACTTCTCGAAATCCCAAGATAAGAACCCAAGGTAGGAGTACTACTACTAGCCAGTGACCTTGCAGACCTGGATATTTTGCAAGATAATAAAGAAATAGAACTTATCAATTTTGACACAAGTAATTTGCACAGAGAAGTAAATACTGACGTGTATGAGAACTTGGATGTATATGTACGTATAGTATAAATCTCTCGAAGGAGATGCTTCCTGTGGTCCACTACTAGGTATCGGAACGCTTGTATCAAGTAGCTTGGAGTTCAGAGGCTTTGTCTCTTCATCAACCTGAAGTGTTGATTAAAAAGAAAATTCACAAGTAAGGATAATATATACTAATTAATATATTGATACTGTTTTAGTTTGGTGACTACAAAACTTGAAAAAAAAAAGAGAAAGTGGGTACCATTACATATGATTGTTTGCCTTTGGACTTCCACCATAAACAGATACGGTCGTAGTATAAACACTGCAATACCAATACTACTGTGGTTACTGTGTAGAGCTGCAGAGAAAAAGTAACGAATACGGATATAAGCAGCTACATTAGATCATATCAAAGCGGTGACTGGTGAGATAGCATTTGGGATCCTTCCAGAAAAGAACCCACAAAGTTATAAACATAACAACCCCAAAGGCCAAAACAACTTCATTTCCAGGTTTGTATACCAACATATGTAGGGTGTTTAGCATTTAACAGAAAAGAAATGTAAGAGGAAGGGTTTGCCAGGTTTGTATTACCACGGCCGTGTAGAACTGGGTCGGCAACTGCAACAAGCCATCCACACCAGGAAAAAGAAGAAAACCAGTAAGAAATAAAATTCATTATGATGAAAATGAAATGGGTCGGTAATTAACCCAGAGAAACCAACATCTGCGTGTAGAGTGAACTTTTGTTTGAGGTTTGAACCATTTACAACCATGGAGAAGAAAAACTTACTGTAGCTGGTTCTAGAAGGCAACCTACTAAGTTGAAAACATCACTGCAGAGCAAAATAGAACCGAGTATGAATGAGACCTTTTAATGTGTCGTATGTTTTAAAATCCAAATGAAAAGATAAAAATGCTGGCGCAAAGGTTAATAAACAAATTAAATAAAAAATACATATGGTGAAAGAATACAAACCCAACAACCCAAGTAAGGAGAAATGCAAGAGAAACACCCTGGCCAGATTTGGTGTTGAAGTTGGTGATGATCTGAGGGATTTCAGCAACTCCCCAGCATATGAGACTAAAGAAACCGAAAGCGAACGAGATTTCATCGCTTAGATTGCAGAGACAGTCTTTGAAATATATCTCGACCCATCCAACACAAGGCTTCTTCTGCTTAGAACAGTAGGCATGAGAAATGCGGTTCACCATTCTCTCTCTCTCTCTCTCTCTCTCGGGTGGGCGGGGTGTTTGGGGCGGCCGTGGCGGTGATGGTGTTGAAGCCCGGTAGGTGGTTACTTTTATAGGCGGAAACCTCTAAAGATACAAAAAAACCGCCTTATCCTGTCAACAAAAAGAAAATGGTGAAATTGAAAGAGCAAACAAAAAAACTAAAGCAGTAAACGGTAAATGCCAATTTCACCGGAGTCCGTGTCCGTCTGGGTTAAGAAAGAAAATGTTGTGGCTAGAAATTAGGGAGACCACGTAGAATATTCGAATCTGAAGTCTATTACTCTCTTGTGTGTTTATTTTGTGGAATTCTTTATGCTGTGTTTGGTTGCGATGCAAATGAATTTGCACTGATACAAAATAATGACGGTGCAAATGATTTGAGTATAAATTTTGACCTATTTTTATTTCAAATTTTAGCTTGTTTTATTTGATTACAATACAAATAAAGTAAATCAAGATATGAAGCAGAGTAATGTAAAATTTAAAAAAATAAATAAACAAGAATTTGCATTTTTTTATATTTATACTCCCATGCATTTGTATTAGTGCAAATAAAATTGCACTGCAACCAAACACAATATTAAGTTCAATTTAAAAAGAGTACAAATATAAATATGCACAGTGCAAATGCATACAGAATAACACAAAATATAAAGTTTTGCACTTTAGGCTCAATTTGGAAGGAGTACAAATACAAATATGTACAGTGCAAATACATACAAAATAATATAAAATATAAGGTTTTGCACTCTACAAATTTGTATTTTTACTCTTCCAAACTGAGCCTTATATTTTGTATTTGTACTCTTTTCAAGGCTCGGTTTAGAAAGAGTGAAAATACAAATATGTAGAGTGCAAATGCATACAAAATACAAGGTTTTGCACTCTACATATTTATATTTATACTCCTTTCAAACTAAGTCTTAGGCTTAGTTTCGGAGGAGTGCAAATACAAATTTGTAGAGTACAAAACCTTGTATTTTGTATTATTTTATAAGTATTTGTATTTGTACTCTTTCCAAACAGAGCCTTAGGCTGTGTTTGATTGCAATACAAATAAATTTGCATTGATGCAAAATCATGACAGTGCAAATGATTTGAGTGTAAATTCTGATTATTTTTGTTTCAAATTTTAGCTTATTTTATTTGACTACAGTACAAATGAAGTAAATGAGACACGAAACAGAATAAAATAAAATTTAAAACAAAATTAAACAAGAATTGTATTTTTTACATTTATACTCTCACACATTTGTACTAATGCAAATAAATTTGCACTATAACCAAATACAGCTTTAAATTCAATTCAGAAAGAATACAACAAAATAACACAGGTTTTGCACTCTATATTTTATATTTGTATTCTTTCCAAACTGAGCGCTAATTATTTTCTTGTTATCAGGAGAATTGAATCGAGATTTTCTTGTTGTAGTGTTTAATCAACTCTATTTTATTGTTTTTTTTTTCAAAAAACAGAAGCATGCAGCTATCATCCCTTGATATAAGGAGAATATTGCAGAAGAATTTGTGGCATAATTAATGGTAATGGACTTTATGTTATCAACTCTGAATTGAGAATTGGGTCGCGAGAAGAATCCTTTTCTCGTTGATTGGACTTGGACTTGGACTTGGACTTGGACTTGGACGACGTGAAATTTTATGCAAAAGTAATAACATTTTAGAAAGAATACAATATTTTATTAGTTTGCTTGGGAGCCCACCTGGTGCCTTTAGACAATCTCTGTAGCATTTAGCAGCAGAACGGCCACGTGTCCGTCTAAATTGGTTGAAGTGGCTTTCCATTTTCCAAGGGGTACCCACTACCCACGGACAGTGAGGACACAATCGCCGGGTGTCGGTTTCGCGAATTAAAGAAAAGAAATCAGCTCCAAGGAGCTAAATCCGTCCGTGAAATTAAAGATTTCGATGGATCGTTGTGGCCCCATTTTTGGGTCTCCAAGTTCAAATTAGATGGATTCACTTTTACGACATGAACTTGGGTCTCCAAAGTTCAAAATGGCCTTAATTGGAAATATTGCAGATCTGCAATGTCTCTTCACTAAGCCATTATTATTTCATTTTATTCAAGGTGGGGGCCCTAAGCCTAACATTAATACATGGTCAAAGGTGGTTTTGATTTTATTGTTTCACACTTTCACTGCCACGCCACAAGCAGTGTTATAGCAAATATTATCTGTATCCCGATTCCCGAGTCAGTTTAGGCTCATCCAGACATTGTCTTCACACTTATTATCTCCCCTCCTTCCTAAATGAATTTGTTGAAATTGGCTCATGGAGACATTGGTTTACCCAGAAGAGCAAGAACCGTCCATTCACATTCAACTTATGGGGGGGGTGCTTACGGTTTACAACATACAACGTTTTTTTTTTTTTTTTTTTTTAAATTGTCATATCAGCCAAAAAACAAAATCATGCATTTGAACTGTTTTTTGGTCGTGAGAAGCAAAATCAGGTTGGTTTTACTTGATAAAAATAATTCATGTTTTTTAAATCATTAAAATGATGGTTTTTAAAATAAAATATATATATATAGTATGTTTGTATGAAATATGATGAGATTTATTATATGATTTAAAATTAAAAAAAAATATATCTATTCTTTTGTTTTTCTTTTTTGTTTCACTTTTTCCAAAAACAAAATAAAAAAAAAAAAAAACAATTTCTTAAACCAAAAACACAAAAACATATTATTTGTTGAAAAAGTGTTTTTAATTTTTTATTCGAAAACTGAAACCAAAAACAATTAATATTACTGAAGAACACCCCCCCTGGGTCGGTACCAAAATATTGACAAATCCGACTTTGAGCTTTCAAGGCTGCAAACAGCAAATTAACAATTCATGATCTGTTAGATTATCAATATATTTCTTCTTTTCAATATATAAAATAAGTGTGGTGCGCATAAGGGATATTCTTTCATATTGATGCTCTTTCACGTACGTACTAAATATATAATATAATTGACACTTGACCTCGACTCCTTCTCCTTTGCTCATTGGAGAAACCTCCCATTCATTATTCACAAACTCAAACGGTGCTTATAGCCATTATTCTGGACCAACGAACAACGGAGAGAAGTACTACAAACGTCTGTCAGCGGTCCAACCCTATCATCACCACTATTATTCAAATATATTTATATATATTTGATATTCAGCAGGCGTGGCGTCAGTAGCTTTACTCGTCGATTTACAGCTAAAGATTCAATTTCATGCAAAGAGATAGTGTGATGGATTATTGATAAGATTAATTAACTAATTAATTATCATGCATATGCTGATCGCGTTTGGCGAATAGAATGAGCGAAAGGCTAATATAAGATGTGATCAATGTGATGTTATGGTTACTCGTAGATGAGCTCATAAGTCAGGACTTCCGGACCAAATAGCCAGCTAGCGTTACGACAACTCCTACGTTTAATGGGTTCTGACTTGTGAGCAGTAAAGCCGGTTTTGATGATTCTTTAGGAGTTCATGACGACATCCTCCAACCACTGGACCGGGGCTTCTCTGTTGACACAAAAGCTACTGAGTACATTGGAATAAATGAATCGAGGAGGATATATAGTTCACGCAGTTAATTGCTCTATAATTATTCAAATTAATTAATTAGAAAGCTAATTAGATTGTTAAGATTTTTATTGTACTTTAGTTTTGTATGTATATCTAGAGATGATTTTGTTCTGGTTAGGTGTCTAAATCATTTTCGATCATAACATGTCTTGTGTTCCTTTATAGTAATTAAAGTGGATGTTAATTTGGCATTTATATCTAGAGAAAACAGTGCCATGTAAGCATTACATCAGAAAAAATAGTGCTTCACAAAACGGTCTCTTATTTGATATTATTTTTTTCATAAAAAATATTGTTTCAGATCATATCTTGAAAATCGGAAAAGTATGGTCTGAAGCAATGACAAATTTGATGTTTTCTCAGAAAATAATTGGTTACTATCTCTCTACCTACGATAGAGATGAGCAAAAAAACCATAAAACTGAACCGATCTAAACCGAACCAAAAAACCAATTAATCGAATCCATCAGTTTAATTTCGGTTTAAACAAAAAAATTTAGTTAATCTTGTACAAAAACCGGCAACTCACCCTTGTATCTCTTATTAATTAAGTCTCGTCAGGAATATATATTAAACAAATGAGTGTTCGTCGTCAGTTGGATTGACCTCTTGCATAAAATGAATCGCTAGCGCTACCCGCGGTGACTCCTTATAATTAAATGGATGATCATGTATTACAAGGGTGAGGTACCATCCCCACGAAGTTCTTTTCCTCTTTTCCGAAAAGAGCCCCAGGAAGTATTGATGCAATATTCTTTTTCTTTTCATTTGAGCAGATGATGAGATGAGAGGTCAGACAAATTACGTTACGTGGGGGCATGACGTCATCAAAAAATATAATGACAAAGAGAGAGGCTAACAGCACTGAACATTGCCCCAAATGGGGGCCAAGTTCAAATTAAAATACAATGACAAGAGAATGGAGCCTCCAAAACGACCAGGTTCATAGTCGTACTAGTTCAACCAGCTACCAGAGTTACCAGCTTGGGTGGAATTATATTGGCTTTATATGTTGGAGCTAACTAAATAACTAGTAACTTCTCTCCTCTTCTTCTACTTTCCCTAATTCTAATTAATATAATGTTTTTATATGGTTATAGTAACAAAGCATGCATATATACAGATCCACTGTTTATTGGTGAATGATGAGTTGTGACATCTACTGACATGGCCTACTTGACTAGAGTAATATTGATCATGATGAGGAAAAAGACAGAAATATGGAAGTATGTATCGTCGGAGCTAAAACAAATCAATATATAAAAGCATGGTTTTTAAAACTGAATCGATGACTGAATTGATCAGTGTCGGGTTACTGGTTCAAACAGTTAATTCATTTTAACAAAAAAATTTTGAAAATGCTTAAAACCATTTGAACAGTTAATCGGTTGGTTCAGCGATTTATTGATCAAAATCAACAGTTTAAAAAAAAAAATTATTTTGAGAGAAAATAGAACCAATCACATGATCGATTCCCAGTTTTTCTAATTCAACTGTCCGGTCTAATCCGGTTTTGAAAACCATGTATGAAAGCATGTATCCTGGTCCTGTTACTCTCTTCTTTAGCAAAAAGAAAACAAAAAAAAAAAAAGTATGACTAGTCAGCAAGGACAAGAGAAAAAGACAAGTTAATTAAGATGGAACATCTCATCTCATCTGGCGTAAAAGATTGGACCGCAGGTTGTATCGCATGTATCGGGCCCCTTTATATCTTCGTGGCTACCTTTAACACAATTTGTCTACTTCTCATTTAATTAAGCAGATAACTATTAGACTATTAGTTATCATACCAGAAACTGGGCAGGACAGATATGTTGTTTGTTGTAATAATAGTAGTAGCTATCTAGCTATATATGTTCATTGAACTCAACAGAAGCAGAGTTCTATGGATTCAATATGTTGGGTGACGTGGAGATGTGAGTGGAGCAACATCAACACCACCTGACAGAGTGTGAGTGAGACGTGATGGCCCATCGTCATCGAGTAAGCATGTATATCTTCTTCCATTGCTTCTCTCCAAACAACTCAAGCCTTGGCTTGCGGCCGGGCGGAAGTCTCAATTCAACAACCAGTCTTTACTACTGCCATATATATATATATATATGCCCGTCCAGCTGGGAGGATAAATAATATTTTAGACCAATGTTTTTTAAAACTGGACCAGACCGAATGGTCGGGCTGGAAAAACTGAGAATCGGTCATTTGACTAGTTTCATTTTTCTCTAAAACTGTTTTTTTTCTCAAAACCGTTGATTTTGGTCAGCAAATCGCTGAACCGGCCGATTAATCGTTCAAACTGTTCGAACGATTTTGACCATTTTTTAATTATTTTTTATTTTTTTGTCAGAACGGACTGACTGTTTGGATTGAACGTTCGGACCGATAACCGGACCCCTGACTAGTTCAATCACCAATTCTGCTTTAAAAACCATGTTTTAGACATTATATGGACCATCTTGTTTCTAAAAAACCACTTGGACGGACTACATGCCAGATATATCCATTTGGATTTTCAAATTTGAAGTTGATGGAATCATACCCTTTTGGACAATTCTTACACGTTTCACTGTGGCATCTGCGATTCTTGATCGTAAGTTGGTAACCACTTGTTATTTTCCTACATTATATTGTGAGTATGAGTGGAGTAAGATTAGAGTAGCCCAACGCCCCACGGCAGACTAGGTGCCGACAATTACATTGACTTGTGATTTCACTACAAAGTGCAAACATACCCGCGCTACTCACTTGCTCGAGTTTATCTTCACATTACATTTTGTCTACTTCTTTATTGCCATCTTAATTTCTTTATTTATTTTTTTTAATCAGCTAGAGGAATACTAATCCATCCATCCACCGTCAATGTTAACATCAAAGATCAAACAAACAGAACAACTGATGGACTATTGCTACTTTATGACGGGCTTGAAGGTATGAAAGTGGAACCACTTTCAGAGAATCGTAATTCCAATATTAATTTTAGTCTCTCAACTCTCAATATAATCCTTCCAATAAATCGATGGATAGCTAGCTGCCTTGGTGCCTAGCAATAAAACGAATACTAGTCTTTAATTAAGCACTACCCTCATGTCGAAATGAAGCAACGGTTTATTCGCTACTCCTATCACGAAACCATCTCAATTCTCAAATATTAACGTAAACTACCACCTGAGCTTTTACGATGCATACCTACCTGCCTTTCATGAATTATGATTCTGATATCAACAACAACTGTCGGATCGGAGAAACTTGATGAATGATGACTCACTCAGACATCATCATCCTTATCCAAAATAACATAAAACTACAAGAATTTGGCAGGAAAAAATAAAAAAATCTTAATGTCAACTGCCAACCCGACACAATCTTCTTTCATTATCCAGAGGATTGGCTGATAGCGGAGAGTCGGGGTTATATCTGTGAAATACAACCTTGGATTGCAGCTTTTCTTTTTCTTTTTTTTTTCCAAGGGTACATTAAAGACATACAACACTGAACACCCTATATCGGTTTTTTGCGGTAAAAAAAAAAAAAAGCACAATTAACTAATTTTGTCCAATGCTCTACGATGTTGCAAATCGAATGCTCTAGGATGTTGCAGAATTTCCGTTATTTACAATATGATAAGACAAGGTTTACGTTTTACCTGGTCGTGTCTCTGATTCTACAGAATTTTTGAATATCGTCGCCCTCCAAATTCATTTATGATGCGGAAAATATATGGTATTGAAAGAGTTTTGTCCCATCAAAACTCACTCATGAATTTTACATCGGTTTTTATATACATTTAAAAAGATGATGTAATTATTATTGATGTAAAATTATACTCCAATTCAGTTCAGTTTTGTGTGTGTGGATGGAATATAGTTTTACGTTAAATCGATGTAAACCTCATCAATTCTAAAGTTTTACATTAATAATCTATGTAAAAATTAAATTGATTTTATCGATATAAAACTTTACACTCTTCGACCTATTACTATTTTCAAAAAAGCAACGGTCACTTTCTGGTTCAATGTAAAACTACACTGATTCCAAACACGGCCTTGATTAATAACACCTTATTGGTTATCACGTCTATGATTCTAGTTAACTGATCAGAAGTTATTCAGATATCTTTCTCGTATCATAGTCCGCCCCCTGATGTATTTGAAGACTAAGAACAAGATGAACCCAATTAAAACTTTATAATCGATCATTAAAATAAATCAAAGGGTTGTCATCCGCCTGCTACATCCACGTCCCGCCCTCCAGGGTGCTATTCATGCACCACAAATAAGAAAAGACAGTTTTTTAAACTACCCTTATTGTTTAACTAAATGACTAACTATATCCTAATGTTTAACTATTATCTTGCACTACCCCTATTATTTCTGACAATCGATATTGTTTAAGTGTTAATGGAAAAGATGAAATGTCAAATTTGTTTTTCACTATTCATCATGTTTTCAAAATAAAACTTAAATGATGAATAATTTCAGGGAAATAGAAATTAGATGCCTCCTCCATTTTTCGCCTTTGTCTCTGCCTCCGTCTCTATTTTCCATCTCAGAGCAGAACTGCCTCGATACCTCTGAGACGTCTTGGAGAAGCCACCAACACCATTAATCACACGACTCTTAATACGTGTATGTGGATATCAATCACTCATTGAATTTTTTTCTCAGGAGAGTAAAACATCCAAGCGAAGAACACAACCCAGAAATACCATTCATCCCGTTGGAGACTGCCTATTTTGGACAGAATTATTACAAGCTCTTGTGGACAAATGTGGGTTTTTCTCGGAATTAGAAATTGTGGTGGGTAAGTGTGGGTTTTCTTACTCAACATCTTCAATTAGAATTGAACCCAAAACAGGTCCTACAAAAACCCGAGCTCCTCAGGTGATGAACAAAGAGCGCTCTTAGGCTACCTATTAAGCAAACTTCATAGGAGTTAAGATGGTTAAGGGTTTGTTTGATTGCTGAGAAAGGAATGAGAAAAGAGAATATTCCCGAATTATTCTTTCTTTCTTGTGTTTGTTTACTAGTAAACAGTGTTTTGGGATGATAAATAAGAGGGACACAGGATCCCAAAATTGAGCGAGCGGGTTCGCACCAAAACAGTGCAACCCCGGTGAGAAAAGAAAACGCTAAGAAAATGCAAGCTGAGCAATCTAATACAAGGTGGGATGCAGTGTAAAATAGATTCCAATCGGACGAAGAAAAAAAGCATTCCCTCACGAAGGTGGTGCCTTTCGCCTTCAGGCGGTCGAGAAACATCAAAAGAGGAGGAAAAGGGGCGAAATCTGAGATCGGAACTCGAGAGTCCAAATTTCGAATAGAAGGAAGCGACAGGAAACGGAACAGAAGGGCGGTCGTCGTCGTTTTTGATCAATCGATATTCGAGTAACGAGATGGTGGTGATCTCACTGTACAGAGGGAACCTGCACAGGGTGCCCGACGTCCCTCGGCGATGGCTCATGCCAATCCCTCGCATTTCCCTCAAAGATTTCAGGATTCTCCTCCGCAAACGGGAGAAAGCTCTATCTCGCATCTCCAGCACCACCGCCCCCACTAGCTCAAATCCCAACCCTAACCCTGATTTCAAACAAGAGGAAGGCATTGGAGACAATGGTTGTTCCAAACAAAACGGGAGAAAGCTCTGTCTCGCTTCTGAGCCCCAATCCCAGCCAACCATCGCCAGGAATTCTGAAGATGCACCATCCCAGCATGGAACAGTTGAACACGCCAAAGATCATAATGAAGCAGACTGTGACCCTCGTGTTGAGCAATCCAGAGAACTCGGTGGCTCTATTAGCGTTGAAAAACCATTTCAGGGGATACCCGATGCCGACGACGACGACGAATCCCACGATCTCTACCTCACGACGATTAATTTCGTGTCTCAATGGTTGCTGGCTATCTCAGGACAGTTGAAATCTCTAGCAATTTCTAATTTCTGGATCCAATCTTGCTGGTGACAATCCGAAGTTCTGTCTCTGATTGCTGGCGACAATCAGCTCAAAAAAATTTTCTTGCAAAACAAACACTAGAAAGTGGATATTCTCACAAAAATTTTCTCAACAAACAAACACATTATAACTAACTAAGAAAATAAATTTTCCTTTTCTCATCCCATCCTTTCTCAATCCAATTTTCTCAGCAATCAAACAGACCCTAAGCGTAAAATCTCTTCTGATGAGAATCTTTGTTGCAGCTCATCTCCTTTGACAAATATAGAGTCAAGTGGTTCTGTCAGGTGGGATCCCCTCTTTGTCCTGGATCTTAGCCTTCACATTGTCAAATGTCTATGGTATCAAAACTCTTCACTCTCCAGTGTGATCATCTCCCCTGTCAAGGTCTTCATGAAAAATCTCCATCCCACCACGAAGACGGAGCACCAGATGCAATGTGGATTCCTTTTGTATGTTGTAGTCAGCCAAGGTGCGACCATCCTCCAGTTGCTTCCCAGCAAATATGAGCCTCTAGTGGTCTGGTAGGATCACTGGCGATGAATACAACAAGCACACACTCTCCATTGTTTTTAACTACCCGAGAAATGTTTCACACCGAAGAAGCGACAACACTGGTATTGTGGAATACCCTCCTAGTCTGGTGGAATGCCCAAAGAGCTATGACAGCACTCCTTTTGAATGTTATAGTCTGCAAGAGTCCGTCCATCCTCTCAAGCTGCTTTCCAGCTAAAATAAGCCTCTACCGGTCTAGTGGAATGCCCTCCTTGTTAATCGTGTCAAAGCTCTCAAGTAATGGTCTTTCCACTTTTCCACTAAGAGAGTCTTGACAAAAATTTGCATTCCTCCCCTCAAACGAAGAACTAGGTGGAGAATAAACTCCTTTTGGATGTTGTAATCGACCAATATCCTACCAGCCTCAAATTGCTTTCCAGCAAAGATCAAGCTCTGCTGGACAGGGGGATTCCCTCTTGTCTTGGATCTTTTCCTTAAACTAGATGATCTTACCATCAATGAGGAACTAGAAAATAATTTCTTTATTTTTCTAAAAATCAACCCTCAATTCAAGATGATTTTGAAAACCCCAGTTCCGAGTTTTGAGCCTAGACTCTCCCCTGCTTCGCCCATCATCCTCAATATTCCAAGTTTGCTCCCATCAAGACACTATATCATGACAGAGACAGGGCGCCAAGAAGAAAAAAAAAAATATACAAAGCTTTATGCATTCAACCACACACTTCTGATTTTGGACTCAACTAATTGATCAACATCGCCGACAATGGCACCACTTCATGTGGTGCTAGGAACCTTACCAGCATCTGAATGGATTTTAAAAAAAGGGTTTTTCGATGACAATTCTTCTAGGGACAGGATCATATTACCCGATTTATAAAAGGACGGAGGGTAATATTGGATTTTAAAAAAAATTATACCACATGGTGTCATGTGTATGAATTTCAACGGAACACTAAGGCTCAGTTTGGATAAAGTACAAATGCAAATATGTACAGTACAAATACATACAAAATAATACAAAATATAAGATTTTGCACTCATTCCCAATTCAACCTAAGGAACACTAGCGACAGGGGTAGAGCTAATCAATTGTCAAAAAATATGTAAGGATACTCTAAGACAACAGTTGAACAATAGAAGTAGAGCTAATCAGTTAGTTAAACCACAAGGATAGTTTAAGAATTTAAACCGGAAAAAAGAGTAATATTAGTGTTGGGTTGCCTTTCAAGTTTAAAGTAGAACCATGACCATAAGATATCCATTTATACTTCCAATTAATTGACACTCGATTAAAATTTCGCTATAATATTTTAACCAGGGGAAGCCTTGGTGTAATACCAAATTCGTTTCATACCAACAGATGCCAACCAACAAATTGGTAAGGTCTCCTGCTGGTCGTAGTGGAGACTTTAGATCGAATCCCGCCGCTACCTGGGTTGGGAGGGTTACAGGCAAGGTTCAAAGTATCGTTATGTATCAGCCCGTATCGGCCGATACATATCGTATTGGGAGCACCCCGATATGCCCCTACAGAGTACAAAAAGTGTCCTATGATTTATTTACATGGTATAAGCCCCAACTCTGGGGAATATGCATTAACAGAGCGTGTCATGCTCTTCCTGGGGGCTCTCCTAAATTCGAACTAAGCAATCTGCAAGGCTTCTTCACGTTTGATGTCAAATACCTTGATGAGGACATCCTCCACAACCTGGATGTGCCAATCAAACAAGAATTAGAACCAGTATCATAAATCACAAGGTAAAATCCAACCTTGAGGGGAAAATGACTGGTCGACGAGAATATACAGCAGAAGCACAATGAAATAAAGAGAAAAGAGGAAATCCAGTATCACAAATCAAAATGTTGGTCGGCAAAAATCATGCAAGGTTAAAACTAAGATGCCCCATGAACTAATTTTCATAATGATGAAAATCCATTAGAGCAAGCAACAGTGAAGCAGCAAAAAAGACAATTCTAGAAATACAG
This sequence comes from Nelumbo nucifera, assembly GCF_000365185.1. The sequence goes on from NW_010729087.1 coordinate 6,088,413, forward strand.
GTAAATGAAACACATTACTATCCTGAACTATTTCAGTTGGTGTTGCCATTAGGCAGTATCTATTTACCACAGGCTTAATACTGCTGGATCTCGTGAACATGAATAAAGGTGTTTTGCAAGCAACTAAACCCAAAAATCAACAGTTAATAACAAGAAGGGCATGTAAGAATTAGAGATCATACTATCCCAAGTCTCCTCACTGAAAAAAAAAAAAAAAGAAACAAAAAAAAGGTTAAAAGAAAAGATGGTTACATGGGAGAAGCAAAAATGATCAAAAGAAAGCTATGAATTCATTAAAAGGTCATGGTAATCCCAATCGAATAAATGTGATAGAACTTTGTAGAAAGATTTACCATGTTCAAGAGAATTACCTTATCTGGTGTAGAAGCACCTGAAGTAACACCTACTGTGATGGGACCCTCAGGTAGCCAGTTTTCTTTTTCAACCAGCTCACCATGCTGTTAAAGTAAGGTAATTAACACATATAACTTGGAGACAAAAAAGGATCTCCTATCAACTAACTTATAACTACTTTGAAATTAAAAAGAGGTTTGGATATTCCGCTTAAGAAACTCACATTCAACTTGTAACTTATTCTATTTCCTGGTCCTATTCTTTCCTCACTATCAACCCAATAAGAAGGAATTCCATGCTCCTCTGCAATCTCTTGTAGGTGTGAAGTATTGCTCGAGTTCCATCCACCAACTATTAACATAAGATCAACTTTTTCCTTGACCAGCTCATACATTGCATCTTGTCTCTCCTGTGGGTACGAAAAGATGCAACAGAGAAGAAGACATCAGAAAAAGAATTAGACAAGGTAAAATGGAATAATGAAATTCAAACAAAGTCATGGTACTTCTCAGCACCCAAATATTGGTTTCATCCATTTGGAACAGAACTTTGATTTCTGCTAGCAGAACTACACAAGTCTTGCCAATTATCAAAAAGAACAGAAGAGAATCTAAGTGACAATTTGGTTTGTCTACTAAGAACAGCAATTATCATCAGCTATCAATTTGCATCATACAACATATCATAGTCTTTTGGGGATACAAGAGGAAAGAAAATGCATTCCTTGTATATAAATTAGAGAATAAGAGAATTAATGTATTCAACATACAAGGGTAAAAATAAACAGAAACAAAATTTAATGACAATTATCAAACCAGAATAGCCAATTGATCATTGTTCAAATATCTAATGGAGTTTAAGATTAAAGCATTCCTAAGCAGTGCCCTTGTGCATTTTCTTTGTCCTCTATTTATAATATCTTTCTTTAATTTAATACTATATCAAGTTGACCTAGAGAGAAGATTTCAGTCCAGTGGTATGGACTCTGGGTCTATATCATGTCTATCACTTGGCTGTACTCATGTATATATTCCCATTGTCAATATCATCATCATTCACGCCTTATCTCAGCTATATGGGTTCAACTACATGAATCCTGTTTTACCAATCTGTTCCATTTAATGTCATATCTGTTAGTGGTGTTAGTGAAGGGGTATTTCAGTCTTTGTACTTGTTGAGAATGCTGATGTGTACTGTTATGTTAGTTCGAGTGCCTCTTACTTAAAGAAGGGCACTCAAGTCTTTTTCAATAAGTCAATAATATAATGATAGGTCTGGCCGAATCAAGGGATTAACTTTTTT
>NW_010729087.1:6095328-6154348 GCF_000365185.1 Nelumbo nucifera
TTCTCTCTTTTCTTCTTTCCTCTCCTACTTCTTGCTGTCTACTTTACTCTACAGTCAACGAACAAGACAGAATTCTATGGCAGGTCAAACTTCAACAATATCCAATGTTAAATTGCTAGTGCTTAAATCATTTCTTACTAATTCTACTTGTGTCTTTTTTTTTTGTTTACCCCTAGCCCTTCTACCCCTTCAACTTGTAACAAGTCACTTCTGTTAACTAGTGCTGTTGATGGTCTCCCCCTTGTCAACCTCAGCCTTAAATAGACCACATACTATTTCTTTTATCAGAAACATACCCAGCTCATCATAACAAGTTAGCACACTAAAGTCCTAACAAGGATTAGAAGTCAAAATAGAAGATATAGTGATAAATGAAGATAACCTACAGCATATAGATCAATATTTAAATTCTAACAAGTAGGACATTTGTCTTCTGCTAGAAGACTGGAATCTAGCCTCAAACAGTCAAAATCAGCATTATTAGTCAAAATCACCCTCAAACCCGTTTTGGTGGTTTCCATCCTTCATGCATAATATATTGATGATTGCCTGTAACCTCCACTGCTGAACTGAAGTCACATGAGACACTTCTTGTTCTGCCATTCAACAAACAAGAAACAACAGATTTAACACTAACATAGCAGCACAAGCAATTGGAGAAACATAAACAACAGTCCTGAGAGCCCAAGTACTGATGTTGAATGCTTCAATGACCGAAGGCACAACAGGTAGCTGTTTACACCCTCTCACCAACTAGTAACATCCAAGAGCTGGAGGTCACCTTCCATCCAGGCAAACATAATGTTCAAACTGATAAATGCATTTTTCTTTCTTTCTTTCTTTCTTTCTTTCTTTCTTTCTTTCTTTTGGGTACAAACTGGCCGCTCTCAAACTGGAAGCTATGTTCTCAGGCTTATCAGCCCAATATTTTACCATTACACCAAACAATGGCCCCTAAGATATTTCTTATACATGAAATGAAAAAGTGGAAATGTGGGTTCAAATAATATAAGGCAAGCCAGGACTAGAAGAGGCTTATGCCATATTTTTTTTTGATGAATAATAAAGGCTTATGCCATATTTGGCAGTGCTTAAGTTAAAAATAAGTGCTTAAAAACAAGTGCTTATTCAAATAAGCACTTATTTGCATTTAGCACCTAACTTTTTCAAGTGCTTACTTTTTAAAATAAGCACTTATTTTATATTGGGCGTTTGGTAGACTTTTTCTCTAATAAGCACTTAAATAAGCATTTGTGACTATTTTGTCCTTCATTTTCTTTCAAATTTTCAAAATATACCCTTTGAAAGAACTTTTAAGAAAGTACTTTTATGAAAACAATTTTACAAAAGAACTTTTATGAAAGTACTTTTACAAAAGCAATTTTATGAAAGCACTTTTACGGAAGTACTTTATCAAAGCAATTTTATAAAGTGATTTCATAAAAGTACTTTCATAAAAGTGCTTTCATAAAAGTACTTTTGCAAAAGTGCTTTAGAAGTGTTTTCGTAAAAGTGCTTTCGTAAAAGTACTTTAATAAAAGTGCTTTTGTAAAATGCATTCGTAAAAGTACTATTATAAAAGTGCTTTTGTAAAAATGTTTCATAAAAGTACTTTCTTAAAAGTTCTTTTGTAAAAGTGCTTTCATAAAACTCAAGCAGGGACAATTTTGGAAGAAAAAAATTGAATAAGTGCTTATTCTATAAGCACTTAAAAAAAGATGGAAATTTGGGCTTAAAAAATAAGCACTTATTTCAGGCTTATTTCCCAAATACCAATAAGTGCTTAATGGCCCAAATAAGCACTTTTTTTAAGCACTCCCAAACATTGCCTTGCTTTTCCAGCCACAACCACCATACACACACACATAAAAAAGGAAAGAAAAAGGATTGCATACCCAGGAGAGAAAAGGACCCAACAGCCCCTATATACCTAGCAGGAAACAGAAAAGGACTATACACCCAACCACCAAAAAAGAAAAAAAACATATTGAACAATCACCAAGGTGGAACTGTGGAAGTCCTCCACACCTTTGATACCCAATAAAGCACATGCAAAAACAGAACAAAAAACAGTCTCACAAGAAATCACCATTTTAAGACCAGTAGCTATCTACCGATCAATGGACTACCCAAATGAAAATAAGAACTCAACAGAAAACATCAACAAGACAACCCCCTTTTCTCAACCTCTGCTTCTCTGTTTTCTACATCCACCTCATGTATTTCTCGAGGCATTCCTTTAAACCTTGCAGCTTCCTCAGACCACCTACAGTTCATTCATATCCCACTCTTAAAACAGGTTTCTTACCTCTCTGAAGTCTGAAACTTCCTTGACACAACTTTATCAATATCAAGAATCTAACTAATACCATCCTCCTCCATTAGCATTTCTTTGGCTTTGGCATTAGTTCACAATTTGTCACTTCTCCCATTCCCTAGAGACAAACTATCCCCACCCAGAAACCTACAGTATAGTTTTGGTTTTTTTAGGAGATAAATATAGTTTTGGTTTTCATATGGTTAATTTTTGAAAAGGGTGGAAAGGGATTTGGTCCTGTTGGATTGTCCATTTTCTTGTTTTGTGGTGCCATACTTCTCTGTCATTCTTTCTGTTCATTCTTTTTTGTTTTCTGTTTTTGTTTTTTTCACCTCTTCTTCATCCTTATTGAATCTTTTGTTATTGATCAGGAGGGTGCTGTTAAGAGTTCAATCATATCATGTAAATGATCTGTTATGTGGTGCCCAATCAATGTCTCAGAAACAGATCTCTCTATGGAATTCAGTTCATGGTGCTTGTTGTGGCTATGGCTGAGGGCAAGTGTTTTTGAGATGAAGTATTACTGACAAAACAGGAGTATAGAAACAAACAAAACTACTTATTTGGGATGAATGTTTTGTATTGGGATGAATGAAATGAACAATATTAGTAAATAGGGGGGTCGGTCTTAAGAATTTAAGACCCTAGCATGGACTTATTTGGGCTTGCCTCAAGGGGCTTGGTCAGGGGTCCAGTGGCAGAGCCCCCAGCCCAGCCACCATACTTAAAACAGTACAAAAGGCGGCAAATTTAACAAAGGTGCATGCCTTGCACAAGGTGTAGAAGTGGTGAACCTGGGCCTAGGCAAGGTGCAAGCCTGGAAATATGCCTAGGTGTGCCTTTTCATTCACTGGTAAGGAGGGATCAATGGTAGACAAAAATGATTTTAATGGTCTTTTAATTGCTGGATACCAGATTGTGATGCTCATATCACAAAGTAATACCTTCAGTGGAATTTGAGAACGTGATCTGTGTCATAGTACCAGGTTCAAAAGACGCTCGTATCTTCTTGCGGTGATGCCACTAGTATAAAGCGGTAATCCATCAAAATAGTCATCTGGGTGTAAATAGAAAGAGATGGGGGGGGGGGGGCTTGTGTAACGGGACAGTCCTTGGAAATCCTATTAGATTTCTGTCTTTCTACAAATGGGTACTTCTGGTATTAGATTCAAAAATCTAAAAGCCACTAGGGGTATTTTCAATGTTTTCACAGTTTTATCAAGGTTAACAATAGAATCATTTAAGAGGAGATGCTTAAGGATTTTTCCCTAAATAGAAAAGTAGCAATAATCCCTGTACCTTAGGCCGAATGCCAATTTAGTACCCGAACTTTAAAACGCGACAATCTAGTACCTGAACTTTCATTTTGCAACAATCTAGTACCTACCGTTAATGGACTGTCAGTTATGTATATCACGTGACTTCATGTGGGATTTAAGACTTAAAAATGTCAAATTATCCTTGGACACTGTTCATCATCTTCTTTCTCAAGAAAATGAAAGAGAGGCAAACAGCTGCTTCAAGCTCTAGCAAACCTCCAAGCACCAGACAGCAAGCATTTTCCACTGGGTTCTCTAATCCAACATGCACCAACCCGCCAAGAACATCCAAGCACAACCCTAGTTTCAGCGCGTTGATCGGGCATGTCAGACTGGTTGAAGGTGGAGGATTTGTCCCTGGAAGTCCACTTCCACCTCCAAAAGGTGGTGTAAGACCACCAACACTGCTACCTCCTGAAGGAGGGTTAGGATTACCAGTGTAAGGCGGGTACATGGATTACAGAAACACCCATCTGCAATACATCAGTGGAGATTAACACATTGAACAGAAGAAAGAAAATAATACACCCAAGTGTCCTTTCGAAAGCTTGAGCCCATAGCTCTGTTTTATACTCTCTGTTCTAAATGCCGATCGAGCGCAATAACAGAATATTGGAAAACAAAAGGCTAAATAAAAAGCAACCTCAACACTGTTTTGTCTTCTCTGCAACTGCTATAGTTCTCTTCACCACCTGATCTGCTTTCCCAATCACACCCTCCACCATTTTCATTTCTCTTAAGAAGGATATCCATTTGCTTCATTTAAACTAGAGCTTCGTCTCTGCGACAAAGCAATCTCTAAAAAACCGTCAAGTGCCTTAACTGAAGACCCCAACTGATCTCCTACTATTTTCACTGCATCTCTTATCTTTCTTGCAGCTTCACTCGCCTTCATCTTCATCTCCTTCCCTTTTTCTCCCTCACCCATCACCAACTTAATTACTCTCTCCACTTCCCCACTCATGACCCTACTGTCCGGTCCCCTTGCCAGTTTCACACGCTCAGCAACCCATTTATTAAGGGCTCTCTATTCAACCCACTGTTTCAAGGGTTTAACAGCATTATGGGTAATTCTTCTCTTGTTTCGTGGCCATATGATACCATTCGCAGCATTGGCCAAGCAAATTGAGCAACAAACAGGCTACACCATCACCACCGCCACCAGTCCCATCAACGTCGTTTACCTCCGATCAACCATCTCCTCCTCCGCCTCCTCCTCCTCCTCCACCACCCCTACAACCATTCGTGTTGCCGAGCTGCCCTTTTAAAAAACCGACCACGGTCTACCACCCAACACCGAAAACACAAAAGCCTTGCCAAACCATCACATGATAACCCTCTTCTGTGCCTCACAAACCCTTGAGCCTTCCTTCCACAACCTTGTCTTCACCATCACCCAACAAGACGGCCAGCCTCCACTGTGCATCATCGCCGACGCCTTCCTTAGACGGCCAGCCTCCACTTCTCTTTGTGGTTGAACCTCCCACACCGCCACACGGACTCCGATGAATTCACCATACCAGGCTTCCCTGAAACATGTCGTTTCCATCGCTCATAGCTTCATCCAAAACTGAGATCCGCCGATGGTACTGACCCCTGTTCTATTGTTTACTAGAGAGAGCTACAACTCTCTTTGGGTTCAAATGACTTCTTGTGTAACACAGCCGAGGAGATGGAGCCATTTGGGTTGGAAACATTGAGAAAATTCCAATGCAGTGTAGTATCCCAAAGAACAACAACAACAAGGTAATGGTGAATGAGAAGAAGCAAGCAGAAGTGATTGAAAAGGTTTCTCCGTCAAAGAGAAGAGGCGAGACGATGAATAGCGGCACTGTCAGTCTGGTTGTACCTAAGGTTCAAAATATCGATACACACGATACGCCGGTAGGGGCGTATCGGGCGTTTCGATACTTGTTTTTTTACTTTTTTTTTCAAAACTGGTTCAGGGGAGCCGGTCTAGGACCCCTCCATCCCCTGAACCGGTTAGAGCCCCGATACACCCACTGTAGGGGCGTATCGGAAGGGTCCCGGAACGATACGTATCGGCCGATACGGGCCAATACATAACGATACTTTGAGCCTTACTTGTACCGGATGGTTGATAAGGAAAATTAGATGACACTTGAAGGGCATTTTTGTCTTTTTGCATGCCACTTAACGGCTGGTTAACGTCGGGTACTAAATCGTCGCAAAATGAAAGTCCGGGTACTAGATTGTCGCGTTTTAAAGTTTGGGTACTAAATTCGCACTCAGCCTATAGTACAAGGTACCTATCGGGAATTTTCCCTAATCTTTACTACTAACATTAACTTTCATACCAAAATAAAGCAAATCATCATCATTATAAGAAAATAGCATTTTAAATCAATTAATTTCAACAGTTCATGCACAACATTATAACATGATAGCAACTAAAAAAAGCTATAATAATATTATTTAGAGATAAGAGTAACAAAAAGGGGAAGAGAGAGACTGTAGAAAAAGAGAAATCTTCATACTTCCTTCTTTCCCTTTCTCTTCTTAAAATTCTTGGAGTCTTTTATGCTCTAATGCTAAAACCCTTAATCAAAACACAAGTAAAGCATATAGCATATCATAAGATGTATTAACACACATGTTAATAATATGTAGCCATAGTAACAAACTAACAACACAACAACAAGGTGTTTGTTTTGCCTTTTTTTTATTCGAAACAGTAACTTCATTAAGCGAATTAAGAAATATCACGCACAACTGTCAGCCCCTGAAAAGGTGCTGACCCCAAAAAAAACTGTTTTTACAATTCTGCCCAGAACAGATTCTCCTTCAATGCCCTCTGTTTAGCTAAAGTATCAGCTAGCCCATTAGCTGATCTTCTAGTCCACTTTAAAGAAGCCCCAATCTCCTTTGTTATGTTAGTGATCTCCCTTATAGCATGTCTATAAATCCAAGCTCCCAAACTAACCAATTTCAACCAATCAATGAGCATTTTAGAGTCTCCTATCTCTATTTTCTTTAGCCCCATCTATTTGGCAAATATCACACCTTGAAGCAAAGCTATTACCTCTGCCCTCAAAGAGTCACCTACTCCTGTAGCCTTGAATACATAGCGATGATTTTACCATCTCCATCTCTGAATACTCCCCCAATTTCTGACAGTCCTGGGTTTCGTCTAGAGCTCCCATCAAAGTTTAGCTTCATTCTGTGTTGTGTTGGTGGGGACCATAGTTCTTGCACTTTAGACCTAAAGGAAGAAGTAGTTGCTATCTCTCCAGTTTCTGTAAATGCCCTCAGCTGAGAAATCCTTAAACGAGTCAATTTTTTGTCACCAAGCCAGGCAACTTATCACCTAGAAGCACCCTTTCATATAAGCCATGACATTCAAATCAGGTGCCCAACCAAGGGCACCTTGCTGCCCAGGGGATGCCTGGGTGGGTGCATAAGAAACATTTTGATAACAATGCTCTGAACATTTTCAGACCTGCCACCTTTGGAACTGACTTCCTAAAAAATTAGACTCCTTAACAAAAGAAATCAGACTCTTCACCCTTTCTGAAATACTTCACTACCTACTTGTGACCTTCGTAGAAGAAAAATTCCATTTTTTGGCAAATCCAACAGATTGATCAACTCTTCAAAGTTTCTAGCTTCTACGTAGGACCAACTTAGTTCCAGTCCTTAGAGAATGTTGAATGGTCTCTTTGATCAGAATTTTATGGATGTAATGGCTTCTTGGATGAATAATAGAGAAAATAGAGACAGAAAGAAGAGAGAAAATACTCGGAATCACTCTCAAGGTGCCTAGAATCACTCTAGGGCATGGGAATCACTCACCATAGTTAGCATAAGCTGAAGAAAACTCATAAACTTCATTGCTCTGTGAAAAACGCCCATACTTATTTATCGACTTGAAACTCATAATAATCCTAGGAATCAAACTATTAGACTCATAATAGTCCTAGGAGTTGAACTGTTAGACTCAATAATCCTAGTAGGACTCAAACTAAGCTGTAATATCCTATTTCAATTCAAAGAAGAGTCAATAACTCTAATCCTACTTATGCAATGACTGAAATTTTAAACATAAACAAACTATAATTAGACAACCTATCATTGGACCATACAGAAAATTGCAAAATGACAAAAATACCCTTACTGTCCAAAAATACAGAAATACATAAATTTTCGTAAAATTCCAATTGACTCTTCAGCTCCTGCATCACCTATCAACACTTTCATCCATAGAGGACACCTCTTCCGTAATAGACATGCATGTACAAGGCACATTTTAATGATAAATCAGGTATATAAAGCCTTCATTGTGTGTGTACAGGCATTTAGGCAGGTATTGAAATCCTTACTTCCATTTCAAAATAATCCATGATATATAGCATAGTCAAACATCCTTAGGCTGTTTCACAACTGTCTGTAATATTGGCAACACAAAAGAATGGGAAGAAGACTGCATAATGCGTGAATGAATCACATTAAAAGCATAAACAACCAGACATAAATTGGTAATATTAATGTATGCCATAAATTTTCTATAATTTAATATGAAAAAATAAGTAAATGGATTCCAAAATAAGAGATTAGAGAAAACAAAAGTGCCTGAGTAGCATCACAAATTGTGTTGAAACTCATGAAGTGCTCATTGATATGTTCTACTCCATACTTGCGCATCAAAGTCTTCTCAACCAATTTTCCTGGGAAAGAGTAATTAAGAATCTGAATACAAGAAGTAGAAATTCACTATAAACTTGGATCAAGATATAGCACAACACTAACTTACCAATCTCTTCAGTCTCTCCCTTAAGCATTGTGGTCTGGTTTGCAATCCCAACGTTTTGGAGATCACTGTCTGGATCAAACCCCTTGGAAACCGCATATTTGAATTTCTGCAGACATCCATAAACAACTTAAGAAGCAAAGTCTTGTCATAGCCTTGTCACAAGATACTCAATAACTAAGGCAGAATATACCTCTAGAAAAGCCTCTTTTGTTGAGCTAGATCCATCAAGTTCACCTCCAAGAATGTAATCACATACGTACATTGCCTGATTTCAGTTGAATAACACGGACAAGTAAAAATTAGTGGATGGAGATGTGCTACTAATTTTGACAATCTGGATGGTAATAAATACAAGATAACTGGACAAAATAAGGGAAAAATGTAAATCATACCTCTGTCATGTTCTTGACAATAATATACGTCCCTGCAAAAGATGCAGTTGCAATAGTCTCCTCATGAGAATATTTACCATGAATGATCGAAGTGTACTCTTCCTTCTTATGCTTTTCAACAGTATTCCAAACCTTTACATGAAATGTAGAATATATTATCAGAAAACGCAAAACTTAGGGTCTCAACAAAATCTTGAAAGAGTACCCTAGTGTCATGAAAAATACCTTAGATACCCATGGGCATGTTGTGTCAACTATTTGCACATTTTTGTTACTCAAAGCCAACATCTCATCAACTGCAGCTCCAAAAGCAGGTAAAATCACAACATCACCCTCATTAACAACACCAAATTGTTTTTTTCCACCCTCAAGTGGAATATTCTGGACTTCCATCTCTTCTAACCGCTAAAATAAGAACCAGAAAATTACAATTCAGTTGAAAGTAGTAAGAACATACCGTATAACAAAAGATAAACCAAGATAATGCAGGTAATGATGATTCCCTAAATGCAAATGCTTTTATAGGAATGGAAAGAAGGAATTTTTTTTATTAAACATACTTGAAGCAACATATACTACAAAAAAATATTGGACCATGCTTTATAGGTAAGTTATATTCCATAGCCATATTTCCTTAAATAATTATCCATAATTTTCATAAGAAAGTATAAACATCATGTTGGTATAGAAAATCACCATATTCATGAGAAAAAAAAAAGAAGATAAAAGAAAAGAAAATTCAAAAAACATAGGGGCTGAACCCCTATTTTTGTTGTAGGAAAAGAAGAAAAGAGAAGGTGGAAGAAGACAAAGAAGAAGAAGAAGAAGAAGATGTGGAGGAAGAAAATCTGTTGATTAGACAAAATTTTAAGTTCTTCCTTACTTATTTGTTCAGGCTTTGAAGCCTTTGAGGGTTCAATACTGCAGTTAGAAATGTCTATGTTGATTAATAATAAAAGGAAATTAGTATATAAGCACACAAAATGAATATTTTAGTTTAATAATGTCTATTTTATAATTATAATCTCAAAAAATTAAGAATATAAAAGTATTTTAAAATACAATATACAAAACTGCTTGGCGATTAGGTGAGGCGAGCCTCCAAGGGTGCCTTGTCACCCTGACAATTATAAAATCAGCATTTTTAAGACTCAAAGTCTACAACTGTAAACCCAAAAAAGGATAACTAAGAACCATAATAATATAAGGAGGCATAGCACTCCTAGATTCATTGCCTGAAAGGCTTTCTTTTGGATCCCTCCTCCCCTGACAGCCAAAGTTTGGACCCCTTATTCTTCTGGATTATTCTCCTGCACCTCCTTTTTTCAAGCCTTGTCCCCTGTAACCCCCCTCCCCCAGAGTTTTTCTAGTAAGAGAAATCTGGATGAGACCCACTCCTCAAAAGGTTAGAGCTTTCTGCTGAGAAGTTTACCATCAAAAGATAAACACATTGGATGGCCTACAAAAGAGAAGACCAAATCAGTGTCTATCACCTAGATTTTGCTCCCTTTGCATGGCAAATGGTGAAACTACTTTCAAGTTTCCACTTGCTAATCCTATCCCTGCACTTCTAGCATTTGGGAGTTTGCTTTTAATCTTTTTTGGGTGCAGATGGTCCCCTCCAAGGGATATCCAAAATCTCTGTGAAAAAAGCTTTTACAACCCAAAAAGAATTGGATGATTTGAGAAGAAAGGAACTCAAGAATCTTCAGAGGAGGAGGTAAAGCAGAAACCCAGGGCCCTCAGGAGTTTGGGGGGGGTTAGGAATCTTGAAGGTGCTCTCATAGGCCAAGGGAATTCAGTGAAAGCAAAGCTGATGACATACTTTATGGATTAAAGTATACACAAGTTTTGAGATCGGCAAATAGATTGGCAGACACAAGTTTTGAATGCAAGAGTCCTTTGAATTCAGAGATCGGAAAATAGATTGGCAGACTACCTTGATAGACAAGAGGTAAATATGAAAAAAATGTTTTGGGGTACATTGTAAAGGTTTGTGTCTTTCAGCTACTGCTGGTAGCTGGTTTAATCATTGTATGATTGTACACAACTTTTTTCTCAAATCTTAATAAAGGCTGTTGTTATTTATCAAAAAAAATAATGCGGTCATTTCCCTCATCCCACAGCAGTCAACTAACTGCAGGTGGCACCAAGTTCCATAGAATAGATCCACGCAAGTTAAAGCCTTAACTTGACCAAGCATCTAATAAACTTCTTATATGCCTAGCTGTAACCCATTGCTTCTTAAAAAGCTTCAAACAGCGAGTCCAAACAGTGATGTCAATTGTCAAACAGATTGCATTCCTAATCTTAAGAGGTTGGGGCCTTTATAGTGTAGCGCTAATGGGCCTAAAGAAGCCCGTGTGGGGGTTTGAGGGCAGCACCCCGACCTAAATTTTTGGCTCATATATGTAAGGGGATGCTTTTTTATCAGTAAAAAGATTTTATTAAAAACAACTTCAGGATTATTACATCATGGTGGGATTAATATCCATTTTTATATATAAGGGGATGTTTTGTGATTTTGATTGCAATTCATTCCATTTTTATATAGTGTAGCACTAATGGGCCTAAAGAAGCCCGTGTGGGGGTTTGAGGGCAGCACCCCGACCTAAATTTTTGGCTCATATATGTAAGGGGATGCTTTTTTATCAGTAAAAAGATTTTATTAAAAACAACTTCAGGATTATTACATCATGGTGGGATTAATATCCATTTTTATATATAAGGGGATGTTTTGTGATTTTGATTGCAATTCATTCCATTTTAGAGTTAGGGAGCAGAGATTAGTTGTACTTGTATTGATCCTTTAGTTGAAATCTTGTTACCAGAAATTCTACCCACAACAACTAAGGATTCAGGTATTCAAAAAGTTTTTTTTTTGTTTCTTTTAAAAGTTAATAGATCGTTACTAGTACAAGCATCAAGAAAAGGCAATCGAGAACGAGAAGTTGATAGATCACTGCAAAGGTGTAAAACACAAAAAGAATGTATAAAAAGTTCCTAAGACAACACTTATAAAAGGCATGTGCCTGGGCCAAAGTGCGAGATGCACCAAGCATATACTTTGTCTAGGTTCAAGCAAGGCACATACCTTAAAATGTACCTCAGCTCTGTGCAAAGGCACACCGCACACATGCACCATTTAAAACAGAAGTCTGCTTAAGTAGATTCATCATTTAAATAACTGGTCTGCTTAATTTACATAATCAATAAAATTCTTTGATAAAGCATTCTGTCTTTTGGAATAATTATTGCCCAATTTGCAATTGCACACCTTCTAATCTAGACAATTGTATATTTTGGTCCACAGGTAATCAAATGAATGGGCCAAAACGTGGCATTCCACCATGTATTGCTGACTGCATTGGCTTCTACTTTAGGAAATCAGCAAGAAAACAACTAGTACAGCCTAAAAGGCCAACATGTAATGACTCTACTTGTTGGCATTTCTGCCAACAACACAGGGAATCAATGAAAAAACAAACCATATGAAGTTGACACGTTGGAGACAAAATGTGTTTCGTGAAAACTAAGTTATTAGAAAAAATTAAAAAAATAAAAAATAAAAGATCGGGGGGTTCAGTTCACATTCATGAGTTGCATGCCTTGATCGTTCTAAAATGATGACAAATGACGTATAATGCCTGACGAGCTCTAGCAACTGCTATGCGTATTGTGCAGGTGTTAAGTTGGTTGAAGAGGATAAAATTCACAAACTAATAAAGAACATTATAGGATCAGGACAAAGCTCAAACCATTTCATGCAGTTACCATACCGTTAAGAAGAAGCTGGCAGCCCAAGAAGACCCACTAAATGATTCAAAGCATAACCATGAAATGAACCACGTACAACACAGTGGAAATCTCTAATGAAAACAGCCCATTTAAATTTGATAATAAGGGAACTTAAGACAAATAGTTTTGGGAGAAATTATTCCAAAAGAAACTAAAACTTGGCCTCCAGACGAAGCACTTGGACCCCAAATATGAATCAGAAAAAGCCACTTGATAGTTATTACCAGTCAAGTAAAGGAATAGCGTTGCACGGACCTTATTAACAGTTGGATTGTGAATAATCTCATTTGTAATCCAGATCTTCTCCTCTGGGAATTGTTTCCTCGCTTCATACGCAATTTGAACAGCCCTTTCGACACCCCAGCAAAAGCCATATGCCTCGGCCAGTTTAACAGTAACATTACCCCATGTGTATTCATTGCCATTCTCCTTTAGTTTCTTTATAATATCACCTGAACATTTCCAGAAGGATGAAGTTACAAACAAAGGGAAAAAAATATGAAAGGAAATATGCCATCATATCAGACGGGAAAAAAACAATAAGAAAGACTAAAAGGTCAAACTCTGGAGTAAAGAAGATGAGAATTCAATGATTTCAGAAGTTTGCCAAATCGGAAACTAAAAGATTGATTCATCTTTCTAAATGAAAAGTAGAGCTAGCGTAAAATGGAGTGATATTTCTCGACTAACGAGGAAATTAAAAAAAAAAACATAGTAGAAGACAATTCCAGCACGAATTTCAGACACCACAAACGAGAGCAAAAGGAATGGTGGAAAAAGACTTTACTGGTATACTCCCGGTTCATGAGTTCTAGGGTTTCCTTTTTATGGCCGAAGCCCTTGCGGTTGTAGTTTTCGGCTCTAGTAAAGTTATGACGGAACGCTTTAGCATCGAAATCCGACTGAACAGCAGCCGCCGGGGCGGAAGAGTCGCCACTGCAGCGAACAGAGAACGATTTCCGGCATCTTAGAACTTGGAATCCGGCACGATTGTCCGGCAAGGAGAGGTCAGTAGGGGTGGAGAAGTTGCAGAGTTGCAGAGAAAACGCCATGGGTGGGTGCGCACGTTAAGTGTCAATGTGAGAGCTCAATCGTTCGGTGCGCTTTCTATCCCCTGCAATCTCATCCACGTTTTTTATCACTCCTCTGATTTTGCCTTGCCTGATTAAAAAATTTCCTTTTTTTATTATTTGCTTTCCGCACAAAAAAAAACGAGATGCTGATTGGGACGTGTGGATCCCCAACGACAGTAAGTGTGGGTTCTGGGAGTTCACATCAGCCCCATCAGAGGCGCTCCACAACATCTCATAGCACATCCCAGCCGTATATTGAAACATGTCTCGATGATATCTCATCACTTTTTTATGAGATGTTTCCGATACACGGCTGACATATGCTGTGAGACGTTGTGGGGGCTGACCACGAAAATGAGGGTGGAAATATTAGCACGAGGCAAGCTAATGACTTTAGTTTTTCTTTCGGTAAGGAGCCAAGCTAATGACTGACCACGAAAATTAGGACAAATAACCCAGGCGCCAAACTTAATTCTTAGCCAGGAATATTTGTATTTGTTATAAAAAACAGGGATATTTGTATTTTACGTGAAAGCTTAAAATACATCCCGGAGTTTTAAACAAGAAAGTAGGATTGTTCATGTGTCGAGTTGGGTTAGTTTACTGAGATTTTTTCAACCGATTAGATGTGGTCGGGTTATCTGAAATTGAAACCAAAACCGACCCTGTTTTAAGCAAAACCAACCTAATTGGTTTGAATCGGGTTTGGTTGATTTGGGTTGGTTTCAGATCTAAGTTCAACTATGATAATAAATTGGTAGATTGGAGAAAGAAGAGTGAAATTTGATGTAAAAAATGACATCTAATTCTATTAGAGAAAGAATACTGAAATTAATAGGGGGCGGACCAAGTTAGAATAGAAATTATCAAGAAAATAGAAAGTCAAACTGTATTAGGAAAAGAATACTAAAATTTATATATTTCAAGAAACCTACTTGATGTAACTTTTTCCGGTCACGTATCAATTTTTATTTTAGCTAAGTACCTTGTCATCTCGTCTGCTCCCAAGTGGTCGATGACTTAGGGGCTGAAATGGAGCTCCCTAGCGTAGTGCAACCCAGCTGCTCCCTATAGGAGATGATCTGCTCATCTTTGTAGACAACGAGAACTAAGGAACTCATCCTCCCTACAGAAGATGATCTGGCTACCAGCAACGACGGGAGCTGAGGAACCTGCAAAAACTGAATCAGAGAACCCGGGGGTGTTTACCCGGCAAAGTCACTCCGATGGCTAAGTCAGCACTTAGTAGTGAGCTGAGAATGATATTAGAGAATGAGAGAGCTAGAGAGCAAGAGTCACCACCTCTTCCTCTCGCCTACCTTTGCCCTTGGGGGGTGAGGTCTTTATATACTAGAATTCCCTTGGGTTTGGTGGAGCAGTTCCTAGATTCCTGTTGTGATGGGACCTGCTTTCGTATTAGGTGAAAGCCACCAACCGGTAAGGTTGCCCATTTCCGCCTAAATTGGGGAGTGGGTGAGCTAATATAGCCGTTACAAGTCATAATCCCATAAAACGTGGGGTACGGTGGTGAGCTCCTCGGGGTTGTCATACGGTGGTCGGTTTGACTAGGAGGTGAGCTGCCCGTAAGTGGCGAGCTGCCTAGTTGTCACGAGGTGCCAGGTGTCACAATGTCACTGGAGGGCCAAATCTGCCCTCATCATTTGCCCCCCCACTCCCGAGCTAAAAGTAACTCGGCGAAGTGAGTAGATTTCTCCTTTTGGCCCATAATTCGACGAGCTCATAAGCATTGATTCAGTTTCTTAGGCTCTGGGAGCTGCTTGGAAGCGAGCTACCCGTAAGGCGTCGAGGTCTCTGCCAGTTCGGTACTTTAGCCCTTAGACTCTGGGAGCGACTTGTAGTCCACTCTCCTTGACTTTGCCCATGCTGAAGAGGCAATTGGGTCTTGTGCAGTAGTGTAGCCCTTAGACTTTGGGAGCGACTCGTAGTCAACTCCTGGACTTTGCCCACGTCGAAGAGGCGGCTGGGTCTTAAGTAGCATTGTAGCCCTTAGGCTTTGGGAGCGACTCGTAGTCCGCTCTTGGACCTTGCCCATGCCGAAGAGGCGATTGGGTCTTATGCAGTATTGTGGCCCTTAGGCTTCGGGGAGCGACTCGTAGTCCACTCCTAGACTTTGCCCATGCCAAAGAGGCGACTGGGTCTTATGCAGTATTATGGCCCTTAGGCTTCGGGGAGCGACTCGTAGTCCACTCCTGGACTTTTCCCATGCCGAAGAGGCGACTTGGTCTTAAGTAATGAGGAAGTCTTTTATCAGTTCGTTAGTTCGCGCCTGGGCCAGGCCGCCAGGTCGGCGCATGTGCCAGGCTGCCAAGCAGCCGAGCCGCGTGCAGGTTGCGCCAAGCCATTGGGTGGGCGCCTTAGAGCTATGATTGCGTTGCATCCGTCTCGTAATGTGAGAGCTTCAGTTTCTTTGAGTTCATAAAAAATGGAAATTGTAAAGCGAGAGCTTCAATTTCTAAAAAGTGAGGACTTAGTTTTCTCGAAGAAGAGGACTTAGCTTTTTGTAGGATGAGAACTTAGCTCTTTGTAGGATGAGAACTTAGCTTTTTGTAGCGTTTTCCCACAGATGACGCCAAATGATGTAACCCTTTCCAATCACGTATCATTTTTTTTTGGCTAAGTACCTCATCATCTCGTCTACTCCCAAGTGGCCGATGACTCAAGGGCTGAAGTGGAGCTCCCTAGCGTAGTGCAACCCGGCTGCTCCCTGCAGGAGATGATCTGCTCATCTTTGTAGACGGCGGGAACAGAGGAACTCATCCTCCCTGCATAAGATGATCTGGCTACCAGCAACGACGGGAGCTGAGGAACCTGCAAGAACTGAATCAGAGAACCCGGGGGTGTTTACTCGGCGAGGTCACTCCGGTGGCTAAGTCAGCACTTAGTAGTGAGCTGAGAATGATATTAGAGAATGAGAGAGCTAGAGAGCAGGGGTTACCACCTCTTCCTCTCGCCTACCTTTGCCCTTGTGGGGTGAGGTCTTTTTATATTGGAGTCCTTGTGGGTTTGGTGGAGCAGTTCCTGGATTCATGCTGTGATGGGACCTGCTTTCGTGTTAGGTGGGGATAAAGCCACAAACCGATAAGGTTGCCCATTTCCACCTAAATCGGGGAGTGGGTGAGCTAATATAGCAGTTACAAGTCACAATCCCATAAAACGCGGGGTACGGTGGTGAGCTCCTCGGAGTTGTCATGTGGTGGTCGGTCTGACTAGGAGGTGAGCTGCCCGTAAGTGGCGAGCTACCTGTGAGTGATGCATGGTGGCGAGCTACCTATGAGTGTTGCATGGTGACGAGCTGCCTAGTGGCGAGCTACTTGTGAAGTGCTGCATGATGGCGAGCTGCCTAGTGGCGAGCTGCCCGTGAGTGTTGCATGATGGCGAGCTGCCTGTGAAGTGCTGCATGATGACGAGCTGCCTAGTTCTCACGAAGTGCCAGGTGTCACAATGTCACTGGAGGGCCAAATCTGCCCTCATCACTAATAATATAAGTAAAAGATGACACCTAATTCTAATTGTAATTGGTTGCTTATTTGGTGTAAAAGACCATAAAAACTAGGATCCTTTGATTATTTTCTTTAAATTTTTCCAAAAAAATTCCTTATCTAGTTGTCTTACAATACTTGCCATTAATGTCATTCCTAACTAGAAGACTAGAAATTAAGTTAGGTTTAACTAGGATAGAGACAATTTAGTTAAGTAGGAACTAAGTAGGTTGTAAATACTAAATAGGAACTAACTACTGCTACTAAGTCGGTTTGGATTGATCGGGTTGGGTCTTCTTATGAACAACCCTACAAGAAAGCGTCATTTTACTAACATATCCCTTATAATTTGCAATTTATTTAAGATAGGTTTTAGTAAATTAATGAAATTATAGGGGCGTTTTAATATAATCAGGATTGATTAAAATGTTTAGTCACTCATTCAAACATGCTAATAAATTTCTTAAAAGAAAAAACGAACACAATGATTTGGCAATTTCATTGTTGTTAACACCCCCAATATGTACGAAATTTGGAGATCACACAACACTTGCTGTCTCGGAGTGTATTCTAGAATAGAGGCTAGATCCCACCCTACTACAGCCACACGTTGAGAACATCTATTATACCTATTGGTTATAGTATATTATAGAATAGAGGTTAAATCTCACAATAAGACCCTACTACAGCCACACGTTGAGAACATCTCTTATATCTATTGGTTATCATTCATGTGTAAATGTTTGGGAAAATGATCGATCATCCCAGGGTCAGAATTTGTAGTTTGATGCCAATTCAGAATTGATGCTAATTCATAGGTGTGTTTATGAAAAACCAAAAAACCGAATCGAGAAAATTGAATTGCAAAAATGCGGTTAACTGAATCGATGGGTTTAGTTTTGGTTCAGAATTTTTTATTCCAAAGGATTCTTTCGATTTTTGGTTAATCTATAAAAAATGACGATTAACCAAATCGACCGATATATATATATATATATATATATATATATATATATATATATATATATATATATATATATATATATATATATATATATATATATATATTTATATGTATATTTTATATATATTTTTAATATATTATATATTTTCTATGTATTTTATATAAATATATATTCATTATATATAAATATATATTTATAATGATCTATTTATAAATATATTATATATCATTTATTATTTATAATATAATATTATATATATTTATATAATATATATTATAAATATAAAAAACTAAAAAATCGAAAAACCAAACCGATCAAAAACTGAAACCGGCGAACTGATTAATCGGTGGTACCGATTCGGTTTCGGTTTGACGAAATGAAAAAATCTACATCCGTACTTCTCCTTAAATGTTTTGTAACTATGGAATACTTGTAGATGTTTGGAAAAATTTCTGAGTAGTACGCGCAACTTTCAATTTGTGTCTAGCAATTTCCTACCATTACTTGACGGTCAAGGGCCAAGTGGAATGACTGAATTGCCATATAAAAGAGAGAGATTTAGAAATAGACAATATTACCCTCATCTAAAAAAGGGTTTATGCATCGGAGGGACGCACTGTTTCACTCAAAACTCTGGCTTTGTTATGAGGTTGCAGTGCTTGCCGCCGATGTATTAGTTCCAGTAAACGCTGTCGGAGATTAACTGAGCATTCTATTCGATCTATGTTTACAAGGTTTTCTCCAATATAGTTGTTTAACGGGAAGAAAGCAACTGCAATCCTTTATCGTCATCGGAGAAGACAATAAGCCTTTGTCGTCGTCGGAGAAAGAGGTAGAAAACTCACTTTTTAACCATGAATTTTTGCCTCTCTGACTTTGTTATATGATT
This sequence comes from Nelumbo nucifera, assembly GCF_000365185.1. Next base: position 6,114,353 of record NW_010729087.1, read on the forward strand.
ATGATTTCCTTCTTGAACACAAGAAGAAACATTTAAAGGGAGTCCAACTTCTTCCTCCAATACGAGTAAATGGTGGACAAGGGAGCTTGAACAGGGGATCACGGTTGTCGTTGCCGGGGAGCTTCAGCAGTAGCTCACGGTGGATGGAGGAGACTGAACGAAAAGCTTTAACAGTTGCTCATGGTGGATGGTGGACACTGAAAGGAGAACTTCAATAGTGGCTCGTTGACGGCAAGCTTGAAGTTGGGAGATCGTTGACGGCAAACATGCAAATGGGAGATCATTCACGGCGAGCTTGAACCTGGGAGATCGATGATGGTGAACTTGCAGATGGGAGATCGTTGACGGCGAGCTTGAAGATGGGAGCTCATTGACGGAGAGCTTGATTGGTGTCCTTCCCCTTCTTTCCTTCCTTTCTTTTAACACCAAGATGCAATGGGCAAAGTAGTCACAAAATTAATAAAAAAGGTAATTTTGCCAATTTAAAAAAATTATGTGCATATGATGTCATGTAACGGTCAACTAATAATGACCTATTAAAGATAAATTGAAAGTTCAGGGTCACGATTGAAAATTCAGAAACTGATTAGACACAATCCCAAAGTTCAGGGTCTTATCTCGAATTTTTCTAGATGCTTTGTGATTCGCGTTGCGACTGTAGCCTGTAGGATCGTATGCACAGGATGTGACCAGCTTTTTGTTGTTAATAAATCCGAACTCTCTGGAGAGAGAGAGAGAGAGGTAAGTGATAGTCATGCAGAGGTGGGTGGTGACGGTTTTTTGCGCTACTGGACCCATATAAAATAGATAAAAAAAAAGAGTGAAAATCTTGAGAAAATCAAGGAAGATCGGAATTTAAGTTCCAAAGGTCACAGTCCAAGCAAAATTATGGTGGCAACGATGCCAGGCCATACATTAAAACAAGTTCGAATGCTCCAGGTTAGAAACAAGCTTATTTTATTTCCACTAGTTCTTTCACGATAGCTCCGTTTCTTTGGATCTCTAAGTTGATCAGACCAAATTTGGATAGGTGTAAATCCAAATCCAATATGATAATAATCTAAGATATTCAATTTTCTATCAAAAAATTTCAAATTTGATTCATAATTGAATAGGCAATTGGAAATCTACAAAATCGAATACAAAGCACGAAATTATATATTGTAAATAAACAATAATAGGTTTAACTAGGGCAAATCCCTTAAAATATTTTTAGGAAATGTACTAACTTTATCTTTAATGCCAAAATATTCCTTTAAAATTCCCTAAGTTTTTTGACAAGTGATTATTAATTCGACCCCCTACTATTGGTGTGTTGTGCCTGTTGCATTCCATCTTATCTACATATATTAATATATGAAATGGGTGTTCTATCCGTGTGTTAAATGGAATCTATTCGTGTGAATAGATTCACGATTTCACGTGTAATTGTTTTGTGTGTATTTGTTGACTTCTCGGAGAAGCTTTGTCTCCGATAATGTTTTAATTGCAAATAAAAGGGGTACTTGCAAGATAGAATACATGTCCATCTCATTGTGCCACCCGTTTAGGTTGCCTTAAATCATTAAAAGTTGTACCAAAGCCATTATGTCTCAAGGGATTATACTAATATAACCATTATTCGATGGAGAGGCATGAATTCATTCAAAGATAAACATAACATAGTCCTCTAGCTTGGCATTGAGCTTAAAAGCCTTGGACGTTTATTGGTGGCTATCTCTATTGCGGGAGCCAACCATGATCATCCTTGGTGTAACACTCTTTTCAAAAGTTCAACCAAATTGGAGGCCCTAACCCCCCCCCCCCCCCCAACAACCTTGGTTTGTATCTCAGAGATGGATATATTAAGGGAAAAAAACTTGGAATTCTGTACTGCAATGGCCCACACGGGTCATAGCACGAAGCAACTGATGTGCAAGGGTATGTAAGCCATGCTTTTCAAATTCAGCACAACTTTCACTTCTCCCAAATTCAACCTAGATTCAAAATCATTCACATATCTAAATCATGACATAATAGGAAAACACACCAAAAAGTCTCAACTTCCTAAACTTATCTTCCCGCCCCACCTCTCTCTTCCCACTTGTAGTTTTGACTCAATTTTATAGAAGAAAATAGGGGCAAGGCAAAGCATAGCAGTTCACTATCAATTTTACAGAGAAAAACAAGGGCAAAGCATAGTCATCCCAAGTATGTATTTTCGGCCTATGTGGATTGGTTTTAATGAAAATAATGACTGACAATGCCATTGGATCCATTTGGCAGCTAAAACATGGTGTTTATTCTCATTAGTTTATTTGTTTTGCAGGTTTTTGGTATAACCAAAACAGGGGTAGTGCAATCATTTTTGCATTCTCCCAGGTATGTCTTTGTAGCCGATGTGCATCATTTTTATGAAAACAGAGGTCAAAGGTGTCACTATATCTATTTGATAGCCAAAACATGGTGAAAAAACACCTCTGTATTGCTACTATGTCGCCACATCGAGTGACCACTGTGGCTTTTAGGTGGGTAAAGAAGAAGGTTTCAAATGCTCGGGTTTTATACAATCAGCGATAACTTTTAATTACAATTTAGTAATGTTATATTTTAATTTCAATAATAATTTTGATAATCTGATAATTTTCAAATTGTTAATGTTTTTATTATTACATCATCAACTTGTTAATGTTTTTATTATTACATCATCAAATTGTAATATTCTCTCAAATATTTGGGATTACCCGCCCGTGCTTAGCACGGGCGCCCCTTGCTAGTTATATGTAATGCACATGACTGTCAAAATATTTTTAAAAGCCCAATTTTGCCCATTCTTTCTTCTTCTTCACCATCTCTAACCATCAAGAGAATAGGGATGCCACTACTCATTATTGTAAAGTCAAACCTCTGCCACAATGTTAAATGTTGGCCGTAGAAGATGAAAAAAAAAAGAGTAGTTATAAAAGATTTCTTTTTTATTTTCCATTTTCTTTTAAGATGTTTGGTTGATTTTGATTCTTTGCCCAAGGAATGGGTGGCAAGGTTTTGCAGAAAACAGGCCTTAGGGCAAGTTTGAGAGTGCTTAAAAATATGTGCTTATTTGAATAAGCACTATTTTTCTTAAAAATAAGTCCAACTAAAAAGCCCAATTAATAAATGCTTATTCCTCAAAATAAGCACTTTTCTCATGAATAAGGCCATGTTTAGTGCTTAAAAATAAATGTTTATTTGGACCTGGACCACACCATTAAGCACCTATTGGTGTTTGGGAAATAAGCTCAAAATAAGTTATTATTTTAAAAATAAGGGCCTATTTTAAGTCCAAATTTCTAGTTTTTTTAAGTGCTTAACCAATAAGCACTTCTTCTATTTTTTCTACCAAAACTGTCCCCATTTAGAGATACCTTCTTCCTCTGTAGTTCTTAAAGCTAAATGTTACAAATTCTCTCATAAGCAAGAAAACCAAAGTCCAATTTAAAAGTAAATTTGAATAAATTTTCATAATTGCGCAAATGTAATAAATTTTCCAATTTTTCATAAAATTACATTTTTTTTAAATTAAAGAGAATTTAGTGTGTTTTTAGAAATTTACCATGTGGCTGATACCCTTTTGATCATTTTTTGTCATCAAATTGAATATTGGGTTGATGGGAGTGGGTGCCTTGCCTTGCTCTGAATTTGCCTAGCACTGAGGACGAGGTGGAAAATTTTGAGGATTCCCCATTCCTAACGGGGAGTGGGTGCCTTGCCTTGAACCCGCCTAACACTAGGGACAGGGTGGGGATGGGGTAGAGTGTTTTGAGTACGGGGTAGGGATAGGGATGGGGTGCCCCTCCCTAAACTCGTCCCATTGCCATTCCTATATAATTGTTAATTATTAGTGAAATTATTAAAAATGTTAGAGTTTATAATTATTTTTATCTATAAAAAATTCATTTAAAAATAATGAAAATAATAACAATTATTAAACTTACTATAAATGATTAATAAAATTAAATTTATTCAAAAATATTTGTTCATATTAAATTAACAATAATTATTTTCTATAAATTCACATTAAATGAAAAATATAATTATTAAAATTTAAAATATTAACAATAATTTTAAATACTTTTACTTAATTAAAAACAAATTTTAATTATTAATTTATCAATTAGTTAACTGGATGTTGCATATAAACAAATTGTGCCCTTTCAAATTATGCTAGATATAGTTAATTGGATGTTGCATATAAACAAATTGCACCCTTTCAAATTATAGAGAGACTCTCTCATCTTCATCTGCAGCTACATATGCACTTCAGAGATAATTTAAAAGATTCTAGAAGTTGCTCTTAAAATGAATTGAACCTTAACCTATATGGTTTGAAAACAAAGCCCCATAAGGCCCATGACCATTTCACCTATGGAAACTTGTTAAATTTTTTAATAAATAAGTAAAACAAAGCCAATCAGGGTGGTCAGTTGTCTGCCAGTTCGTAGTTATTTGTCTCTTTTCCCTGAAGGTAAGGGAATCCATTTATTTCATTTCAACATAAAATGGATGATTTTTTTTTTTGAGACTGATGAAATATAATTGATCTATACTTTTGCTCAATTTGTAACTTTTTTTTGAGTCAATTACTATTTACATGCACCAAAACAAATATCAGATGATGAGGGGTGGAAAATTTTTTGTTTATCCTGATTAAGGGACAGGATTGAATAATACCTATAACGCTACAATACATATATAAAAGGATCAAGGGAAACTGTGTACGTACTTTATGCAAAGGGATGATCCTGCTGAGAGAAAAGTCGGTACACAACGAAGTTGCAGTGCACCTTCCTCTGCTAACATTCTCACGTAATTTAGCTATTACGCAACTTCTTTGAAAGTCTCTCTTTTTCTCTCTCTGTAACAACTAACAAGTTGCCAGTCATAATTATTTCTGTCGATTTAAACTTGCTGATTCAATTGCTCCCTCCATCCACAGTTTCGCATTCCACAGCTTATTTAAAGACGGTCGACCGTGGCTCTTCCCTTTTGTTATTGTAGTTGTTGTACAAATTAACCAAGGTCCAAGGAGCCCTCTCTCTAGTTTCATAGATAGTCTATCCTAAATTTCTAATGGCAACCGTTAGCATTCCCAAGCCATCCAAATGGTTCTCCAACAAGAGCTTCAAATTAAGCATTAATCCTCGCCGTCGCCCTCCTAGTCCTAATAACCCACCTGACGCCGACGACAACAGCCATTCAGATTCAAGGAGGAGCCCTGAACCTGACAATCATCATCCTGTGTCGTCTTCATCATCAATTAAGGACAACACGCGAGCGCGAGAGAATGAGCTACAGGAAGTTTTTCGTTACTTCGACTGTGATGGCGACGGAAAGATCTCGAGTTACGAACTCATAGCCTACTTCGGATCGATAGGCGAGGAGATGTCACAAGAGGAGGCACAAGGGGTGATCACTGATCTTGACTCGGATGGCGACAATTTGTTGGATTTTGGAGATTTTGTAAGGTTGATGGAACGCGAGGGTGGTGGTGGGGAAGATGAAGATGATCTAAAACAGGCGTTCCAGATGTTTGAAGTGGAGAAGGGTGCTGGCTGCATAACACCCAAAGGCTTGCAACAGATGTTTACTCGCCTCGGAGACTCTAAATCGTTTGAAGAATGTGTAGCCATGATACAGATATTCGATCTTGATGGCAACGGCGTCATTAATTTCCACGAGTTCCACATTATGATGACTACTTGATCATAAACACCTCTTCTACGGTTCTACCCTACCTTTGTCGTATTTCGTGCATGACTCACTGTGTTTCTTTGATTTTAATATGTATATGCATATAACTATGTATGATTTTTGTACAGTTGACCTGCCTTGGATTTCGTCCTATATGTAATATGTATGGCGTCCCAGTTCCAGTTCCAGTTCCGGAAATGGATTCTGAGCACTGTATCTTTAAGTCTAGGAGGATGTGGACTACCCTAGATTTTCCCATATATTGCAACGGTACATAATCATGTGAATTGGAGGCCCAGCCATCTAGCCAACTGGAACTGGACAACTCTTAAAAGCCAAGCAAGCGCGTAAGGAAGCTAGGAAATTAATAAAAAAGAAAGAAATTCAGATTACATAAGCATCTGACATCAAAGATTCAAAGTATCGATGTATCGTGCCCATGGCTTTCCGATGGGTCAAAGAGTAATTGTAATTGGGTCTTAAATTGATTCCTCTGAATTAATTTCAAAAAAATAAATAAGACGTATAAAAAAAGTACTGGTACACCTGGCCCGTGTCAATCAATACTTTAAGCCTTGACTGAGATTTTAACATAAAAAAAAAAATCATTTAACCCAATAAAGAATACCAAATGCAGCTGTAACATTTTACCATTTCTGTCATTGAGGGGGAGTTCATTTTTTGGACTTTGAAAAAGAGAAAGTTGATGAACAATCGATTTGTTCAGTTAAAAATTGAATCAAATAAATCGAATTTTTAAAAATCTTTTTTTAAGGAAAACCAAACCGAAATCAAAGTTTTCCCAAACCAAAATTCTCATTCTGTTATATATTTTGGTTATTTTGCTTTAAAACCGAAATAATTAACAAAGAACCTATAGGGGTGACGTTTATACCTTGGTCAGGCATTTCTAGCTTTCAAAGACAATTTTCTTTCAAATTTCAATTGCAAAAGCCACCGGTGACCACGCTATCTATAAAAGCAAAGCCACGAAGCAGGGGCAATGTCTAAGAAAACAAAAAATCAATGTTCTCTGTCTGTCGCCTAACAAAACAAAAATACATCTCTCTTACTTAGAGAACCCAGCAGATAAGAAAACAAAATACAAGGGATGAAACGAAGAAAAAAGGGGGAAAAAAAGAAAAAGAAACATTACCTGAGTTGTTTTTCGCTGGACTATCGCTACCGGTGCCGGAAATGAAGAAGTTTGTTGGAAGTTCAGCGTTCGGTCGAAGTTTGCTACACCGGCCACCACTGCTGAAACAGAGAGTTATGAGACTTTTTGGTCTGGAGTTTGGTACTTGAGTTTGGTTGGAGATGTAACGGTTTCTGGTCACGTATCAGTTTTTTTGCTAAGTACCTCGTCATTTGGTCTGCTCTCAAGTGGCCTGTTATTCAGAGGCTAAAGTGGAGCTCCCTAGTGTAGTGCAACCCGGATGTTCCCTGCAGGAGCTAATCTGCTCCTCTTTGTAGCTGGCGGGAACTGAGGGACCTACGAGAACTGAATCAGAGAACTCGGGGGTGTATGCCCGGCGAAGTCACTCCGATGGCTAAGTCAGCACTTAGTAGTGAGCTGAATGTGATATTAGAGAATGATAGAGTTAAGCAGGGGTTACTATCATCATCCCTCCTCCCCTCTGGGGGGGGAGGCCTTTATATACTGGAGTTCTCGTGGGTTAGGTGGAGCAATTCTTGGATTCCCGTTGTGATGGGACCTGCTTTCGTGTTAGGTGGGGATAAAGCCACCAATCGGTAAGGTTGCCAATTTCCGCCTAAGTCGGGGAGTGGGTAAGCTAATATAGCCGTTACAAGTCACAATCCCGTAAAACGCGGGGTACGGTGGTGAGCTCCTCGGGGTTGTCACGCGGTGGTCGATCTGACTAGGAGGCGACCTGCCCGTAAGTAGACCTGTTCATGGGCCGAGTGGCCCAACGGGCCGGCCCGGCCCCCGGACGGGCTTGAACACCTATACAGGCCTGCGGGCTTAACCTCGGGCCAAAAAGCCCAGCCCGCAATAAATTCGATCCGGGCTCGGGATTTGCCAAAATAGCCCGGCCCGGCCCGACCTATAACTAAACCTAAAAACCCTAGTCGAATACCCCTCTTTTTTTCACCTCTTTCCCTTCTTTTTCCAACCGAATTCTTCTTCTCCACATCCTCTTTCCCTTCTTTATATTCTTTTTTTAATATAAATAAAATTTGAATTTATATATTTTTAATGTAAATAAATTCTGATTTATATTGATTATTGAATAGGGAAAATTTCTAATTTTTTTTATTAGGTCGGGCTTCGGGCTCGGGCTCGGGCCCAAGTTGTAGGCCCGTTGGTCGGGCCGGGCTCGGGCTCGGGCCTAACATATTTCTGTTAATGAAGAGTAAAAGCCCGGCCCGACCCATGAACAGGTCTACCCGTAAGTGGCGAGCTACCTGTAAGTGGCGAGCTCAAGCTGCACTTAGTTGTCAAGAGGCTGCACTTAGTTGTCATGAGGTGCTAGGTGTCACAAGATCATTGGAGGGACAAATCCGCCCTCATCAGTTGGTGTTGTGTCTCTCGCTAATGAAATTAGGAGTGAGCAAGAAGAATCGAAAAATCGAATTGAGCTGATGAGATCGAACTGAAAACTTTGGTTAATCGAATCATTTTATTTGGTATTTTTGAAAAATCAAAAGTATCGGTTCGGTTTCAGTTAATCAATATAAAAAATCGATGGTTAATTGAGCCAACCAGTATATATATTATATATATTTCTAATTTTTTTATTATATATTTATATATATATATATATATTTTTTGCAATATACTTTGTAAAGTCAAAAACCAAAATACCGAAGAACCGAATCGATGGTTAACCTAACTGATAAACCGGTTAACCAATCAACTTCGGATTGATTTTGGTTACCAGCTTTCCAAAAACCGATACTACGGTTCAATTTAAAATTTAGGCCGACGATTCAATTAACCAAATTGTGAGCACCCCTAGATGAAATAGCAAAATAAGGTTTGGGTTATACTTTTAGTCTTTTAGACTTGAAAGAGGAGGGATAAAATGAAAGTAAACTAGTGAAACTACAAAAATTGGGCTTGAGCTGGGGTTTTTCATTATATATATATAATATATATATATTAACATGTCCTTAGAAGTTTGATTTTTTGGTTAGCCGAACTTTTAAATGCTAGAATTGAAACTCACACCCCGAAGTTTAGAAAACCAAACTAAATAAATCGATCTGAACCGATCTCTGAAATAACCGAACTGAAATTTCGGTTTCAATTGAATTATGCGCACTCCTACGAGGAAGCCCATGTTCTTTTTTCAAATTTATGTGGAAATCAGGAAAAGTTTATTTTCTTGGGTATCATTTACCTAGAAGATAGTTTCCAACAATTGGATGGGACAAAGATCCTTCCCAATGATAATAATTGAATATTAATGGAATTCAATTATGGTACATCCATTATTTTAAAGTTTATATTTTCTCCTTTTTTTGAATTTTTTAGTTTTTCTATTTCATGTCATTTTTTAAAGAACCAATGAGATGCTCTCCTTCCCCAACAATCTCTTCTCCTAAAATTTATCCTAAACTACCTCCCCCACTTTCTCCTAAATCATCTCCAATTCCTATTTATCTCTTAACTTATATCTAATTTACTAGAGAATTTTTATCCAAATTATCTCTAATTCTTGTTTATCGGCTTTGCCACTTTTTATCTATATCTACCTAAAGAAAGTTTAAATTAAAATTTAAAAAATTATATAATAACTTGAAAATATTTATTAAAAACACAAAAAATAATTATAATATATTTAATAATATTCATATTATTAATAGTTTTATATTTGCACAAAATTCATCACGAAATTATATACTAACAATATAAATTATGATTTTTCAGATTATTCAAATAATAGAAATTTAACATTAAAAAATAAAATATTATTTCAATATTTCAATAACTAAATATATTAAATAATAAAATATTAAAACTAGCTAAATAATTATATAAAAAATATTTAATTATATAAATATTTCAATAACTAAATATCTTAAATCCAAATAATGAGTATTTTTCAATATTTTACATATTATTTAAATAATTAAATAACTAAATGTTTTAAATAACAAAATATTTAACATAACTATATTTTATATAGTTAAAATAACGAAATCATGCAATAAAATAAAAAAATCCAAACATAATATTCAAATTAAAGAAAATTTAATATTTTTACAAAATTATGTAATAGTAGTATAAAGCTTAAAATAATTATAATAGATTTAATAATATTCCTATTATTAATAGTTTTATACTTTTACAAAATTCATCACGAAATTATGTACTAAACATATAATATGATTTTCCAGATTATTCAAATGAAATATTATTCAAATAATAGAAATTTAACATTAAAAAGTAAAATATTATTTTAATATTTCAATAACTAAATATCTTAAATTCAAATAATGAGTATTTCTAAATATTTTATATATTTTTTAAATATTTAAATAACTAAATATTTTAAATAATAAAATATTTAACATAACTGTATTTTAAATAGTTAAAATAACAAAATTACGCAAATAAATAAAAAATTATAACATAATATTCAAATTAATAATGATTTAATATTTTTACAAAATTAATAATGGAATTATGTAATAGTAGTATAAACTTTAAAATAATTATTAAAAACACAAAAAAAAATTATAATAGAATTAATAATATTCATATTATTAATAGTTTTATATTTTTACAAAATTCACCACGAAATTATGTACTAACAATATAAATTATGACTTTCCAGATTATTAAAATTAAATGTTACTCAAATAGAAATTTAACATTAAAAAAATAAAATATTATTTCAATATTTCAATAACTAAACATCTCAAGTAATAAAATACTAAAGATGGATAAATAATTACATAGAAAGATGTTTATTTAGTTAAATATTTCAATAACTAAATATCTTAAATTCAAATAATGAGTATTTTAAATATTTTATATATTATCTAAGTATTTAAATAAATAAGCATTTGAAATAATGAAATATTTGACATAACTATATTTTAAATAGTTAAAATAACGAAATTATGCAATAAAATAAAAAATCTTAAAAATAAAAAAAATCATAACATATTATTCAAATTAATAATAATTTAATACTTTTACAAAATTAATAATGAAATTATGTAATAATAGTATAAACTTTTAAAATTTTTATTAAAAACACAACAAATAATTATAATAGATTTAATAATACTCATATTATTAATAGTTTTATATTTTTACAAAATTCATCACGAGATTATATACTAACAATATAAATTGTGATTTTTCAAATTATTCAAATTAAATATTATTCAAATAACAGAAATTTAACATTAAGAAATAAAATATTATTTAAATATTTCAATAACTAAATATCTTAAATTCAAATAATGAGTAATTTTAAATATTTTATATACTATTTAAATGTTTAATAATAAATATTTAACATAACTATATTTTAAATAGTTAAAGTAATAAAAAGATGCAATAAATTAATAATTTTAAAATAAAAAAATCATAACATAATATTAACATTAATAATAATTTAAATTTTTTACAAAATTAATAATAAAATTATGTAATAATAGAATAAATTATAATTTTAATGAATTTTAAATTCAATTAATAATTAAAATTATAAAATTTCAATGAGGATATATTTAAATAACTAAATAATATTTTCAATAACCTATTTCACTTATATCAATTAATAATTCTGGAAAAAATAGTTTTCAAAAAAGTAGTATTCATTAATAATGATTTTAAAATCTTAATCTTTGTTTATTGTATATTTAATATACTAAAATTAATATTTATTGTATTTTCAGAAATTATTTATAGTTTTTTGATAAATATATTTTCAATAATTATGTATAAATCTATATTTGTTTTGTTATTTAACAAAAAATGTTTAATAATCATTGGATATTAAACTTATGTTATTTAACTTTTTAAATTAAATTTTTTATACTTATTGTATTTAATGTATTTTTGTTGTACTTTATTCATTGATATTTATTAGAGATTAAACTATTATTTGAGATTAGAATATTTATTGACTAACTTAATATATTTTTTAGTATTTTTGTGATTATTGTAATTATTTTATTTTTATATCAATATATTTTCAATTATTATGCATTTTCACTATAAAGTTTTAATAATAATTGGATATTAAACTATTTTTATTTATTAGATATTAAAATATTAATTTAGATGAAATTAGGAGTGTTGATCACGACCTGGTTTAGTTCGGTTGTAGACTATTTGGCCAACCAAATTGACATGGTCAGGTTGGGGAGTTGGTTACCCGAAATCTACTGACCATTAGTGAAAACCAACTAAATCAGGTCGTATTGGTTTGGGTTGATTTTCGGTTTGTTCAATTGGTTTAAAAGATTATAGTGAAAACTTAATTTTAAATTTTAAAAATTACATTAGTATTATTAAAAAATAAATTTATAATATAAAATATTTAAGACTAAGAAATATGAGAATTTCTTCACTTTCCCATATTAAAAAATTGTATTTAAAATATTAAAATATTAATATATATCTGTGATTGGGTCATTCCATTTTGGTCATTTTACAAATGGCCACAGTGAAATTGATCCTAATTTTTGCCGGAAATATTAGAAACTGAGCAATTCGGATTGAATTGGTCGAGTTGGTTGGTTTCATTAGTTTGATGAAGAAACTTAACTAAAATAAATTATTGTTATTTTTGTATTGTAAAAAATTATTAAAAATATTATAAAATATAAATAATTAACTATTATTTAAAAAATTAGAAATATAAAACAATTATATAATCTTATGTGTTTGATTGTATGAGATTAGATGGGATGGATCCATATTTGGTCTAATTATAAATATTGGTATTTAAATCACCCTTAACAGGATAAAATTCAAATTCAACAACCAGATACCGTACATTGACAACCTTACCTATAATTAATCCAATGGAAATGTAGAAAGGCATGAGAGAAGTAGGCTGATTAGGACCGAATAAATTATTTAACAAAATAGTAAAAAAAAGAGGATGCATGGTGAATAGAATAATCACAAGCTTGTTTTGAACATTGGGATTCTAGCACTTTTCCCTATTGTTAACATTTCATCAGGTAATTTAATGGAGTATTCATTTAAACATTTCTATAACTTCCGTTTTTTAATCCTAATATTTATTTAAACATTTATATAACTTTGTTTTTTATTTAAACCTTAACTCTCAAATGTATTTTTCTGCATGATTTGACACCACATATTTCGGGACCCACCACTATGTACGAGATGTGTGGTGTGAGATCATATCGGAAGCGCCTTATAACATAAAATAGGAATAGTTTTGGACTCTTTTCCAAACTGAGTTTCTTACTCTCAAACACATTAATTCAGTGATGTGATAATCTCAAGGCCTGTTTAATTCACAGGGAATCGAAATCAAAATTCCTCATAATTGGGATGAAAATGATCTATTACCATAATCTGTTTGATTCAGAAATGAGAATGAGACTCTAATTCTATTATCCAATTAAATTGTTAGAATTGAAATGGCCCATTTTCAAATCCAATTCCATACCTTATTCCCATGAACCAAACAGCCCATAGTTCTACATACTTGGCGATGAACCTGGTTCATACAAAATATTCACTTCATCAAAAAAAGTTACAATAAATAAACCACTTGTGATGAACACCAAATTGCTGACATACCAGCAAAGCCTTTATCGTCTTCAATACAAGATTGCGGTTTGTAGAAACCCGTAGTGGTTGAAGAGGGCCGGATGTCAAGGAATGAAACAATTCCCATCAGCTTCCTCATCTATAAAACAAATAAAAAATTACATCACAAAACCTAATTTGTGGTACATATGAATTACCATTTCGAACAATATATACTCGATCAAATCACACAGCTGGTCAAAAGTGATTGGTTTTCAGTCTCTTCTTGTTTCGTTTTAGAAACCAAGGTTTTTAAAATCGGACCAAGCAGAAAATCGTTTTGGGTTCAGTTCCTAGGTCGAATGTTCCGACCATCCAGTCTTAATAGACAACCCATTCTGACAAAAACAAAAAAACAAAAAAACAAAAAATGGCCAAAAACAGTTGTTCGGGTCAACGGTTTATTGACCAAATCAACGGTTTTTGATCAAAAAGCGGTTTGGGGATAAAACTGAATTGGTCAAGCCAATTTTTCTAGTCCAACCATCTGGTCTAATCTAGTTTTGAAAACACTGTTAGAAACTAGAAACATCCTCCTCTTCTTCAACATTATTATGATTATTATTATTTTTTGATAAGTAAACTATACATAATAACAACCACAAAAAGAAACAGAGTCTATACAATCAGGCGGGTTGTCCCAAGTTACATTTGGCCCCCTTTGGTGCGTCTTTCTGCACGGTTTGCTGGCTATTTACAAGTTCGGTAGACCACGATTCAATCTTTTCCCATTTGGTTCATGGTAGATCTAACTGTTAAGAGCCGACGTGCCGAAAAGACATGAGAAGCCCAAAGCGGGCAATTTTTGGGAAGCTCCAAATGGAGCTTTTGCGTTTTTTTTTTTCTATTCATCTTCCGAGGGCCTTGGTGAAAATGTCGGCAAGTTGTTCACCGGTACGAACATAGGTAGGTGCAATAGTGCCGGCTTGGAGCTCATTGCGAATGAAATGACAATAAACTTCAATATGTTTGGTCCGCTCATGAAAACAGGGTTCGTGGCAATGTGCAGAGTAGCTTGATTGTCACAAAACAGGCGTATAGGTTGAGGATGAGAGATACCCAAAGATGATAGCAGACCTTTTAGCCACTTCAACTCACAACTGGCAGTAGCCATTGACCGGTATTCAGCCTCGACAGAGGAACGGGAGACAGTATGTTGTTTCTTGGTTTTCTAGGAGATGGGGGAATGTCCGAACATGATAAAATACCCAGTAAGAGAGCGACGAGTGAGAGGGCAACTCGCCCAGTCGGAATCACAGTAGGCATATAATTGTAGATCACTATCAGAGCGCAAAAATATTCCTTGAACAGGACGTCCTTTCAGATAACGAACCACACGTAAGGCCGCATCCCAATGATCAACTCGAGGACTCTGCATAAGTTGAGCTAGGACATGGATGCAATAACTGAGCTCCGGCTGTGTAATGGTTAAATAAATCAAACGGCCCACAAGACGTCGATACCGTTCCAGGTCATCCAGGAGCTTGCCGTCGGCAAGGGCAAGTTTATGATTCTGAGTAATAGGAAAGTGAGCAGGTTTGGACCCTAACAAGCCAGTTTTGGCAATAATGTCAATGGCATACTTTCTTTGGCAAGGGAATATCCCCGATGATCCGCGAGTTACTTCGATGCCCAGAAAGTATTTAAGAGCACCCAAGTCTTTCATGTGAAAGCACCGGTTCATATATTGCTTAAATTTGTGGATGAATGCCGGGTCATTCCCACCAATGATTAATTCATCAACATAAACCAGGACGTGCAAGACAAGCCCATTCTTGCGATATGTAAATAAGGAATAATCGGAACAGGACTGTTCAAACCCAAATGTTTTCAAGGCAGCACCTAACTTAGAGAACCAGTTTCGGAGGGCTTGCCGTAGACCATACAAAGATTTCCGGAGTTTGCATACCTTTCTAGTCCCGGAGGCCAAAAAACCTAGAGGAGGTTTCATATAGACCTCCTCATGGAGATCACCGTGCAGAAAAGCATTGTGAACATCCATCTGATGCAATTCCCAATGTTGGTCTGCAACAACTGATAGGAATGTTTGAATTGTAACCATTTTAGCCACAGGGGCAAAGGTCTCGTTGTAATCAAGACCTTCAACTTGAGTGTTGCCTAGGACTACCAACCGTGCTTTAAATCTTTCAATGGATCCATCAGAGTTGTACTTGATTTTGTAGACCCATTTACACCCGATTGCCTTTTTTCCAGGTGGTAGGTCTTCCAAGGTCCATGTCCCATTGTCTTCCAAAGCTTGTATCTCTTGGCGCATAGCCTCGCGCCATCGAGCATCAGTCATTGCTTCAGAGAAGCGAGTAGGTTCTCGCCCTGAGGACTGGGATGATGTGGGAGAAATAGCGGAGGGGTCTAAACGACGAGCAGAGTGTGTGACAAAGTCCTGTAAATAGCTGGGGCGCCGCTTTTCTCGATGTCCACGGCCTAATAACTCCGTGGTGGGCTGAGGAGTAGTTGGAGTTTCATTATCTCTGTAATTTGTATGGCTCCCTGTCTCATCAAGGGGACCTGCCTCCTCATCATTACTCGTGTTCGGATGTCCTTCTTCATTGATCGTGTCGCTCCCCCTGACTTCTATACGAGATGACTCAGATACCATGTAGGAGGAGTGGTCCAAGGCAACCCAATATTTTCTTTGACTATGGGAGGACTGGTTATAGATGGTTGATGTTCTGGAGTGGCAAAGGGAAACTCGGCCTCACTAAACACCACGTCTTGTGAGACGAAGTAATCACCAGACTCAAGGTCGTACAATTTCCACCACTTTTTCCCAAAAGGGTACCCAACAAAGACACATTTCCTACTCCTAGCGGCAAACTTGTCACGATCCCTAGTATGCGAGAAACATAAGCAACCAAAAACTCTGAGATGTTTATAAGAAGGACTTTGTCCAAATATCATCTAGTAAGGTGTTTTATCACCAAGAATGGGCGAAGGTGTCCAGTTAATCAAGTATCCTGCGGTCAAAACACACTCACCCTAGAAATCGATTGGAAGATGTGCTTGAAACCTGAGTGCTCTGGCTACATTCAAAATGCGACGATGCTTTCTCTCCACACGACCATTTTGTTGTGGTGTCCCAATGCAGGAAGTTTGAAATAAAATTCCTTGCTTGTCAAAATATGTTTTCAAGGATTTAAACTCTGTTCCATTATCACTTCTTACCACCTTAACCTTCTTATTAAATTGTCGTTCAATCATGACAAAAATTTTTGAGTGTTCTACCAACTTCACTTTTTCCAGCTAGCAAATAAATCCAAACCGCTCGAGAATAATCATCAACAATTGTCAAAAAATATACAACACC
Organism: Nelumbo nucifera; assembly: GCF_000365185.1. The sequence continues at coordinate 6,131,164 of NW_010729087.1, forward strand.
ACAAGATGCAGGTACTCTATAAGCACCCCATAAGTCACAATGAATCAATGCAAAACAATCAGTTACTTTATTGCCGCTTTGAATAAAAACATCTCTAGTTTGCTTTGCCTTCAAACAAACATCACAGGTTTTGTTCTTACTATTACTGATATTAAGAAGCAAACTAACTGTTTGATAAAAAGGGTGTCCCAATCTTCGATGCCACAAATCACATGATCCAATTCCATCTGTCTTGTAAGCACGAATCGGCACTACACCCTTGAAGACATAGACCCCATCAACCTGTTCACTTGCACCAGTTAGAGTCCTCGAGATGCGGTCCTGTATCACACACAACTTATTAGTAAACGTCACAATACAATCTGTGTCACAAAGTAACCGACCTACTAACAATAAATTACAATTGAGTTTTGGGACATATAATACGTGCAGCAATTTAAAATTATTTCCATGTTCAACAGTGCCTTCTTTCACGGCCTCGGTGTGCGCACCGTTGGGTACACTAACAGGACAAGGTGCAATATCATAGGTGTCGACAAGCACATTCAAATTCTCTGTCATGTGATGTGACACCCCAGAGTCAACAATCCATTCAGTGGAGTAATTCTTACCAGAGAGTTTTTCATTAGTCCTGGTTTTGTAAGCATTAAGCATGCTTACAAGAGTCTACCATTACTCATCATTAAGCCCGTTCAGTCCGGCCCTGTCTTCGTCAGTCACAACTGCATTAGCAACCACCTCACGCCCCGCTGATGACTGAGCAGTATGAGCCTTTGCCGTACCTCGGCCACGTCCGTCAGAGGGTCCAATAGACTTATTCGAGCTCTTACCGTTCCTGTCATTGTTGGCAGCCATGGTGATCGATTAGCAAGATTCATCCGAGCTGATTAAAACACGTCGAGTTTGGTTCTAAGAGGAAGATGGACGAGGCTCATGAAGAAATCAGAACAAGCGAGCCCGCCGATTCCGAGTCAAACCCGAGCTCCTGCCTGGTTTCCTCCGATCTCGCAATGCCGAGCGAGAACCAAGCGAAGCAGAAGGACCGAGAAAAGAAGGGTAAAGTTCCTGCTAATAATCTTGCAGGGGCGTTATGCTGGAAGGAAAGCTGTCATCATCCGATCCTTCGACGAGGGCACTCGAGATCATCCCTACGGTCACTGCTTGGTCGTTGGGATTGCCAAGTACCCGAAATTTTTCAGGGGAGCTGCCCTTGGCCTCCGCTACCTGCTTCTTCCTCTTCATCAAGTGGCAGCCGCTCGAATGTTGCGGTGGCAAATGTTGCCGCAATCACCATGACCGGCCCCGCTGCCACCCACCACTTGCCCTTGACAGCCAACTAGACTTGTTCACGGGCCGGCCCGACCTGACTCCCGGACGGGCTTGAACAATATGGGCCCGCGGGATTAACCACGGGCCTAAAAGCCCGACCCACAATAAATTCGAGCCTAGCTCAGGATTTGCCAAAATAGCCCGACCCGAGCCTGGCCCGACCCGACCTATAATTAAACCTAAAAACCCTAGTTGAATACCCCTCTGTTTTTCACCTCTTAACCTGTAAAACCACGACTAAAATCTACTCCAAAAATCCCTCGTCATCTCCTGAATCCAAATATTGGAGATCATTCAAAACTCAGCAAATTTCTGGCCTCATCTCGGCTATCACCTCCATCGATTTCTCCCCGTAACCCCCACACGACTTCGTCACTAGCTATTCTGCCTTTGTAACCATCTACGATTCCCAAACCTTCGAACCGAAAGCGAAAATCTCTGATTTCACCAATGTCGCTTACTCTGCTACTTATCGTTCCGACGGAAAGCTCTTGGCCGCGGGAGGCGAGTCTAGACTCGTCCAAGTCTTTGATCTCAAGAAACGAATTTCCCTGCGTCAGCTGCGCGGCCACTCTCGTTCGGTTCGACTCGTTCGGTACCTAGGACTGGATAAACTCCACCTGTCCTCTGGTGGCGACGATGCTCTCGTCAAGTACTAGGATGTCGCTTCAGAGACCGAACTAATTAACTTTCAAGGCCATAAGGACTACGCCCGATGTGAGTTTTCTTTGCCCAGGAGGAGTGCAGCGCAAAGTTACGGATGTAGTGTCGTGACAACTCCGGGTGCAGTAGGTTGTCGCAAAGTTACGTTCGCTATTGCTCCGTTTCCGCTTGTCGACACAACAGAGGAACAACGACAGACCCTCCTCTTTTTCTTCTCGAAGCAACCTGGCTCTGATACCATGAAAAATTTCGGAAGCCCCAAAACAATGCCCGTTCCATTGATCTTTATGGTATTTATATACATACGGTGGAGGAGTTCCTTGCTCCCTAAGACTTTCTAAAACAAAGTTCCTAATCCAGAAAGGAAAGAGACTTTCTATACAGATTAGTACAGGTACAGATTCGGATAAAGACTTTCAAGTCGAGACTTTCGCGAGTCTTCTTATCTTCGTTCAATAATATTTAGAAATAAAAAAGGAAAAAGTTCAAAAAAATATTTTCAAATATAAAATACATAAAAAATCGAAATTACAAAAAATATAAAAATTATAGAAATTGCAAACAAAATAAAAACATATTTACAAATTATAGAAACTATAGAGATTGAAAAACAAAATCAGAAAATAAAAATTGTAGAAAAAAGTCAAAAACACAAAAAATTTATAGATTTTAGAAAATAGAAAAATGTAAAAAAACAGAAATTATAAAAAACATTGGAAATTATAACAAAACATTAAAAATGCAAAAAAAAACAAGAAAATTGAAAACTGAAAAATACCATTTTTACTCTAACTCACCATTCAAGGGTAATTTGGTCATGAAAGTTATTATTTATGCTGACATGGATACATCTGTTAAGAAGCATTAACGGTGCACTAACGGAAGGTGAGTTTTGGAAAATAAAAATTTACCAACATGGTGAGTTTTAGACACTTTAAAAAGTTGTAGCGAGTTTAAGAGAAATGTTAAAAACTCAGGTTGAGTTTTAGACAATTTCCCTTAAAGATATAATATTGTCCACCTAATGAGAAACCTCCCAATATAAGGAGGATAACCAAGACCCAAAAAATCAACTACTGCTTTAGCATCGGATAAAATTAAGGAACTTTTGTTAGAATTATATAAGCATATCCCGTAGGAAACACCAAAATTTGGAATCACCCCTTCATCACAACTACAAATGGCATCAAAAGAACTAGTAGATGATAGAATGGGAGGGGCCATAGATCGACTAGTAATTGACTCATCAAGTGAATCCACTTGTATGGCACGAAAAGAACTAGTAGATGATAGAATGGGAGGGTCGTATTTCGGCTAGTAACTGACTCATGAAGTGAATCCACCTGTTCAGGATGTGAAAGACGTATTTCCGAGCAAAAATTGTTTACTGTTCTCATCACTAGACCTGTTCATGGGCCCAGTAGCCTGACAAATCGGCCCATTATAAGTCGGGCTTGAACATTATTTTGGGCCTGTGGGCTTGGATTAGGCTTGGTCTTTCTCAAAAAAGCCAGGCTCGAGCTGAGCCCGATTTGATAATGTATATTATATAATAAAAAATATATACAATATTTTTTTTTGTTTCTCTTCTCTATTTTCAAGTAATAGTAAGATCTTTTATTATTTCTGAGCTTTGTGGGCTTTTAATATAAATAAAACATTTTTTATTGAATAAAAAAATATATATGTTTTCAAATTTATGATTGGGCTCGGCCTCGAACCCGGGCCTCAGGCTTTATATGAGGGTTAGGCTTGGACTCAAGATCTAGGCCCAATAGTTGAACCGGGCTTAGAGCCTAAATGTATTCTATTGATTCATAGGCAAGTCCAACCCAAACCCAGACCGGACCTGACCCATGAACAAATCTACTAACATTATTAAAAATTTAGGTCATTCCAAGACTTCCAAATAAAATAGTAGATAATAGCCAACTTACTCAGCATGTACTCACCAAAATCTTTTAAATGACATTGACCTAACACAAAATATAAAAAATCATGAAAAGTAGCAAAATCGAGGATAGGTTTGGTTGTGGAGATTGAATTTAGTCGGATCATGCTGTGATTTAGTCAGGACCTTCCAAGTTATTCCCTTTCCTACCTTTGTTGTGAAAAAAGAAGCTAGAATATTTTGCCACATGTTAAAATCAACCTTCTTTTATAAGCAACTTTTAACTTTTAAATTAATAAGATAGCTAATGGTCAAATTCAATACACCATTGGGTATGGCATTGATATGAACTAAACTGTGGGATTGTGGGCAATCTCGTGGGTCATTTATCTGATGGCTGGTCTGGATGAACCACGGGTCCCTTCCTTTCATTCTCTCTCTTCATCCAATAGAGGTTAGTTTTTATGGAGAAGTATGAATAGGCCCAATACAGATTTCTGATTTCCACTGCAGAGTTATAAACATTCAAAAGGTCAAAAATTCACACTCTATGCACCCATACCTGCCCGTGACTTGACATTAATTCCAAGCTGACACCTACCTCAAATGTACTTTGAATCTACAAATTCTGACCATCGACTGAACCATCATTCTCCCTATTTTTTAATCATTAATAGCGAGGTCCTATATGATGCATGGGCTTTGTTAGACAAAATCCAAATTGAAATATCATTATGGCATTTTCAATTGGGCAAACCCAAATTAGTTCTAACCCAAACATTATTTTCGAGTTATATATTGTTAAATAAACTTGTATTAATTTTTGTATTAATGATTATGAATTTTTATTATGATTAGCTAAATTGTTAATTTTTATTATTCTAAATTTAATTTAAATGAATTTAATTTTTATTATTTTTGTTAGATAAATATACTTTGATTTTACTAATTTTTATTATATTTTATTTATTTTAAATGGAATTTAAATATAAGTGCACCTTGCAAATAATAATATCAAATTAAATAGATAATTTAAAACATATAATGAAATATTACACACACATATACATATATATATATATATATTTACTAATACTTATTAACTTGTTTTAGTATTATTTGTTCATACTTATTTTGACCAACTTCATATGTTGGTATTATATACTATGAATTATTAAATTTGTATTGCTATTACACATCTATTTTTTTTATTAAATTAATACATTTACATGATGAAATTTAGGAATGAAAATGGGGCAGGCTTAGGGTGGGGGCTATACTTCCAATGCTTGTCCCCAAGTTCCAAGTAATTCCCCATCTCCATCCTTAATTCTTGTTAAGGAAAAAAATAAACCTCCATTCCCAATGGGGACAATTTCCCCATCAAGACCCCAATCCATGATTTTTTTTTAATAAAAAGCATGAATTGGAAAAACTGAAAAGAAAAAAAGTTCAATAATCTAAATTGGTTTAACACTTAATTATCATCATTAATCACGAAGATAACATAAAAATTAAAATTTGTTCAATAAATAATGGCGTTATTGTAATTATACAAAACTATTTTTTAAAAATTTGGAAACTAACCTTTACAAAAATATACGAACCATTTTACCCTTTTCCCTTCCTATTTCCCAATCCCCTTTTCTCATTCTAACTCCCCGTTCAGATTTCAATCTGGGTTGAACAAACGAGAGGAGAGAAGACTTCACTCAACTCCGACCTTCCTCTTCATTGCGAGTACACCCTTTCATATTGGAAGCAAGGTCGGACTCGACCATTCGATCGAATACAAGGACAGACCTCAAAAGCTAAACTGGTCAATCCGCACAAACTAGTCAATGTGATTGAGCACAAGAGCTGTAACCGAAGTTGCGGGTGGATGGAGAACTAAGAAGGAAATGGCAATCAAGACGGAGGAAGGAGGGTGAAGGCGAGAATCCATCCAATATCCATGAACATGAAGTTGACTTGGTTTTATGGGTTTTGAAGAGAAATGGAGGGAAAGTAACTGAATTCTTAGTTTTATTAACTACCTCTGTCTTCTGTCATGTGGTTTGTCCAGTCTGCAACGTAAAAGCTTGAGAGAAGGTGCGCCATGTAATGCGACACGCTTGGACTTGGGGTCGCAGGCTCCTGGACTGCTCGGGGGAGACGCTTTGTCGCTCTCGTCTCAGAAACTGCTGCTCTTAGTGCGCCAGGTAGCAATACACTTGTCTTCTGCATCCTCAATATCTGCAACCCCTTGTGTGTCCACCTCATGGAAATGATAGTTTGATTCGGAGAGGGAGACGAAGCAGTGGTTACGTTCTCCGATGCGGAATCGCGGAACCATTGGGGGAGCCGGCTCCTCTGGGTTAGAAGACGCAATATAGAGATGGATTCTTGGAGAAGGCATTTATGGCCCTGTTCGCCCGCAAGATGGAGAAATTCGCTTCCTCTTCCTCTTCCAATCAAAGCAAAAGCAATGGCTTTTGGGATTACGACTACGAGAGCTTTGTAAACGTCTCAAGGAGTGTAATGCAAGGAAGGTCTCGTAAGCAACAGCAAGCAACAAGTGGTCAGGGAGGTTCTCTCGTCTATGCTCCCTCCCGGTGCCCCCGCTCAGGTTGGTTCTTCTGTTTTGTTTCTTTATTCTTTGACTCCTCACCCCTCCTCCCCTTCACTTCTTAATCTCTGCTCCAGACTCCAGAGTTCACTCTGTCTCACTGTTTGTTATACACTCTGACTGTACCCATCTGAGTTTCTTTGGAAGTTTACTGAAATGGGCAGGGCTGGTGTCGGCTCTGCGAGGGTTGAACCAACTGATACGGTAATAGTATGTTGAGAATTTATCCCGACTTGAACCCAATTCTAACATGTTTAGGATTAGATAGACAAGACGAGGAGATGAGGGAGGGCTGAGCCCGGGAGAGGGTCCAGATTCAAGCCAGAGCCGGTTTGAAAACATAATCATCGGCTTGGGGTTGGGGACTAAGAAGAAATTATGCCTAGTTTCATCCCTGCACAATGAACAAATCAATGACGAATGATATTGTGGTGGGTATTGTTGCAGTTTCGAAAATTATTTCTGCCAATCAAGTGGGCTGCTGGACTGCTCGGGAGAGACATTTGTCGCCCTCGTCTCAGAAACTGCTGCTCTTAGTGCGCCAGGTAGCAATCCACCTGTCCTCTGCATCCTCAATCATCTTTACTATAAAAGTAAAGCCAAAACTCAACGTTTTCCTTCATCTAATCGACTCCACACTGTGTCTATTTGGATAATTCATTCACAGAATCTCTGCATTAATTTTTCAGTTTTCTGAATTCTCACGTCGGAGAAGGATCAACTTGATTACATCTGGAGATGGCTCGGCCTTTCCATTGTTACGTGTCAGTTGTTTTGGTGTTGGTTCTTGTGCTGATTGCCTCCTGCAGAAGCAGTAATGTAAGTGAAGAGGATCACCACTACGAGAACGAACACGCGAAGTCCGGGAGGGAGGCTAAAGAAACGACGGAGATTTGAAGAAAGCGGCAAAGTGCGGTGCAGGCATGACCGGAGAAGCTGCCAACGGAACGGCATACTATAGTGCGGCAAGGACGGAGATTTGAAGGAAACGGCAAAGTATGGTGTAGGCAAGGCGGGAGAAGCTGCCAAGGGAACGGCAGAATATGGTGCGGAGAAGGCCGGTGATTTGAAGGAAACCAAAAACCACCGACGTGAAGGAACTGGTTTTCAGAATCTCAATAACTGCAAGTGGGAATAGATGATGGGGGCATTTTCATAATTTTAATCTGTAACTCATACATTAGTGGAAATAGCTGGGGGTATTTAGATCTTTTTGTCTTGTAATTAATCCTTGGCACTCAGCCTAAATACAGATTTATTGAGGAATTTATTTATACATTTATTAAAAATAATTAATAGAAGAGAAAGAGGAGGAGAGAATGGGAAAACGAGAGACCCCTCAATGACACAAAGAGAAAGAAAGGTGAAAATGTAATAATAAACAAAATTAATAAATTTTTAATAATAAAACTAAATTTATTTACTATTACTAAGTTCAACTTTATTACTTAATTTATATTATTCTTTTTGCGATTTCTAAATAGAATTTAAATGGATTGGAGTTACAACCTTTATTTGTTATAATTGTTTATTTTTAATTATAATAAAAATTTTATAATCAATTATTAATTTTTATTAACAAAAGAGTTCAGATCTAATTCCAATACACGGTCCCAACAAATGTCCCAAACGAGGCATTTCCTTTATCCTTGATGGTGAAATGCATCCGATGTATGACTGCAAAAGACGTTTTGGGACCAAATCCCCTCTCAATGTGAGATAGAATAAAAAAAAAGATGTTTTAGATGGGAAAATAGGTTAAGAGAAATTTCAAGAAAAGTAGATGTTATAGGATGAGTTATTCAATAATGTGAAATGCGCAAGAAAGAGATCAAGTCGGGTCAGCTTAATGCAGCCAAAAACTTAAAAATTTATGGAATATGTTAACGTCTATTCACCAATCAAGATGCCGTAACGTCAATGTGCATGGTGGTCATAAAATTGCTTTCTGTTGGGCCAACAATAATAATAATAATAAAAAAAAAGCAATAGCTTTGAGCCTTTGACCCGGAACCGGGCCACGAAAAGGATATGTGAATGTGGTTCGGCAAAGTTGAGAATCCACCCTCTTCTCCACGGCACATTGACAAATCATTTATGGTAGAAGTATACTACTTCTCTTTTGAACCATATGGAGAAATTTTGCTTCACTTTGCTCAGCAATACCAAAGTCCAAACCGTCTCCACCTGAATTGTGGACATATGCTCGCTGCAATTTTCTCATCCATTACTATTTACTAATTACTAATTACTAATCGAGATGGCATGGCCCGCCATATGAAATTATGGATGATGGGCTAATTATATTGGTTTAAAATTATTTTATTTATTTATTTAAGAGGGCGGATTTGGGTACATTCCAGTTTTGATCAATGTTTAGAGAATTAAATTGGGCATAAAATCAAAAGAGGGAGAGAAAGGTTCAAGTAGAGTTGAACCATGAAGACATATGTGTATATATACTACGAACCATATAAATATTATATGTAGTATATTTTACAATATGATGATAGATAACAAGTTTTTCAATTTTTAATAAATAGTCATTAATAAACACAAATAAAAAAATAGATTAATATTAATTAATCAATACATAAAAATAAGAGGTCATGGATTTAAGTCTTATTACATTCATTTTAAAATTTTAATTATTTTATGATTTAGGTAATTTTATAAAATTGTAATCGATTCACCTTTAAAAACCAATATAACAATTTGCAAAACTGAACCGAAACTGATCTTTTCCAAAACCCATCAAACCGAACCAATTTTTTTAGTTATTTCAGTTGATTCGGTTAAAACCGAAAATCCAGTCCTCGTAAGAGTGACACAAAACTTATCTGTCCAAATTGTTTTCGGTTTCACCTTTCTTTGATCAAGACCTGCAATGCCGCGTTGCAGAAGATGAAGCAGAACTGGTCATTAAAGCTTGTAATTTCATTTGAAAACTTAAGTGCCGAATATGTAACAAAGGGGAAAAAATGAACTGAAGAATTGGAGACCAAATTATTGGAATCGAGACTTCACTCAGGCTCTAAGAGAGTCAAAAAAAATTTATAGGGAAGAACGGATAATAGAGGAATAAAAAGGGGAAAAAGAAAAAAAAAATTATACCTGAATTGCAAATCTCGTCGGAGTATCATTTGCCGGTGCCGGAGTTTCCTACTTGCTAATAGTCCGCCAGACGGGAATATCACTGGCCAATGCCCGATGGTCGGATTACTGAGTATCAATTTAGTTTTAGTCTCAACAAAGCAAAGTTACAGAGGCCAGAGGGTTTTGCTATTCGGAGTAGAATGTCGAGTGATTAAGGTATGTGTTTGGAACCGTAGACAATTATTGACACGTAGGCATCATTAGAGTCTATATCAGCAAAACAATGAATAAATGCCTATTCATCGGAGAAAGTGCTAAAATGAAGGTTCCCCAAATAATACATAAACCGATGGGAGAAATGTTGAAGTGACGCTTATGTGACAATGTTTATTTGATAAATGCTCACAATTCCAAACACATGCTAAATGAACAGTGAAGGATGAAGGGTTTTGAGTTTTGACACGCTAGGGTAATGTAAATATGTAATCACCTATATAATTACTGAAATACCCTAACCGAACCTCTAAATACCACAACTGAAACCAAAATCTAAAGTTAATAAAACCGTCATTAAAACCAAAATCAAACCGTTTAACCAAAATAACTGAATCTAAAATATCGAAACAGAAATTTTGATTCGGTTATTTGGTTTCAACCACCCCTAACTAATAGTCTTTGTTTTTCTTATTTTGGTTAGTTTGCTTTTACTCGTTTCTTCTGAAATTAGGGCTAATACTAGTGTATGCTTTGTGGGAATTCTTCATGATACCAAATTCTCTTTATTACTTTTTCAGACTCGAGGGATTTTACGAGAGCTTAACTATTTTATTATTACAGGGTCTTAGATTATTCATCTCCGCATACTATTAATAGAGAGGAGTTCACATCTGTGCCCCACAAAGTCCTATAGCACACTTTCCGCTGTATATGACAAACATCTTTCTAGGATAGTACTAGAAATAATAATGTCATCATCAGGAGATGTTCCCAATACATACACGGTGGGAATGTACTATGCACGTTGTGGGGTGCCCCACTATCTGAACTCCTAGTAGAGGATATGAATTTAGGACAATCAGCCTTAAAAGAAAAAAAAAATCGAGGACAATCATGAATTATAATTGTAATAGGATGAATAAGAGAAAAGTACATGTCCAGCCGTCCAAGAAAGAGAAATTTGAGCAGTGAAAATTTGCTTGAATGAGAAAGAGAAATTTGAGCAGTGAAGTTCAGTTTCTTTCATAGGGAAAAGCTTTTTGAGAAGTGGAGGATTTATTTCTAAAAATAAAAAAAGATCGTTCCTAATGATACATAATCATAAGCAAACCACATCAGAACCTCATCTGCTTGTCAAAGGGCAGTAAATGTAGAGAAAATAATATCCAATACCTAATTCTAAGCTTTCCACCGGAGAAGCAAACCAAATTACTCTAACAAAAGGAAAAAATAAAGATGCATAGAATAGATTCATTCTCAATTTTACAAAAGCAGCACAGAGAAGAGGTTTTTACTAAATTGATGGTTATTTTTGGCAGTTTGACACATTCAATCAGAACACTGAATATTTAATTCATCTCTCTACATTTTACGCGTAACCAAATAAAATATAAAAAGAAAAGTCATCGCCTTCCAGGACTCCAGCCACTGCAGCAGAGAAAGCCAACCCAACATTAACAATCCTCAGAAAGTCAGAATTATATTATTTGATGTTCCGTTAGAACTTTGGTAGAAGGAACCGTTTTCATTCAACCTTCATCTTTGAAACATTAATTATAAGACGGTTTTTATCGAATACCAACCAGCCCGGTTGATTGCTGAGAAGACAACAAAGACTTTTATTGATGGATCAGCCTTTATTTTAACGTTTAAAAACCATCCACAGGTCACAACGACGATCCATACTTCTCATTATATCCAAAATGGGTTTCCAGCCCCTAATTTCTCTCTGCATCTTCACTCTGATTTCTTCCTCCACTCTGATTCTAGCTCAGCAGCCTTACGAGAGAAAGGCCAGCACGGATTGCGGAACCGCTGATAATTCAACCTCTGTACTTGGCTACACTTGCAACGGCCTAAACCGAACATGCCAAGCCTACCTCATCTTCAGATCTCGACCCCCATACAACAATGTTTCTTCCATCTCTAGTCTTTTGGCCTCTGACACATCTCAGCTTTCTCAAATTAATTCAGTTTCCGAGGATGCAACTTTTGACACAAACAAGATGGTGATTGTTCCTGTCAACTGCTCTTGCTCAGGTGAGTATTACCAGGCAAATTCATCTTATGTTGTTCTACTCGGTGACACTTTCTTCAGAATTGCAAACAACACCTACCAAGGTCTCTCCACCTGTCAAGCTCTCCAAACTCAGACCAACATATCTGCCACCAACTTACAATCCGGAACAAGTATTACTGTTCCTCTTAGGTGTGCTTGTCCCACCAAGAACCAAAGTGATGAAGGCGTTAAGTATCTGTTGAGTTACACGGTCCAGTCTGGTGAAGATGTTTCTACGATAAGTGAGAGGTTTGGTGTGGACACCGGTAACACCCTTGCAGCCAATGGGCTTTCTGAATCAGACTTCAACATTTATCCATTTACAACTCTTCTTGTTCCTTTAAAGAATCCACCATCTGCTTCTCAAACCTTGACGCCATCTCCACCGCCACCACCATCACCGCCTCCTCCCCCTCCATCGGGTAAAGGCTCCAAGAAAACATGGGTTTACGTGGCTGTTGGAGTTGCAGCCAGTTTATTTGTGCTTATTACTGTCTTGGCCGTTGTTTATTATGTTGTCTTACGAAGAAGAAGTCCGAGGCGCCCAATTGATTCTGTTATTGTCATCGATTCATTCGAGAAACCTCTCAAAAGTAAGTCGGAGGAAGAATCTGAGGAGTTTCTTAAAAGTATATCTGAGATTGCTCAGTCCCTTAAAGTTTATAAATATGGAGAACTACAATCTGCAACCGAGAACTTCAATTCCAATTGTTGGATCAAGGGTTCTGTTTATCGTGGTACAATTAATGGGGACTTGGCCGCCATCAAGAAGATGAACGGGGACGTCTCGAAGGAAATAAGTTTACTCAACAAGATCAACCATTTCAATCTTATCAGGCTCTCGGGTGTTTGTTTTAGTGAGGGGAATTGGTATCTTGTGTACGAGTATGCCATGAATGGACCTCTGTGTGACTGGATCTATAGCAACAAAAGTGGACAGAAGGTTTTGAGCTGGACACAGAGGGTTCGAATTGCTTTGGATGTGGCTACGGGGCTTAACTACCTCCACAGTTTTACCAGTCCTCCCCATGTTCACAAGGATATAAGGAGCAGCAATGTTCTTCTTGATAGCGATTTCAGAGCCAAGATTGCAAATTTTGGTCTAGCAAGGTCGACTCAAGGGGAGGAAGGTGAATTTGCTTTGACAAGGCACATCGTTGGAACAAAAGGTTACATGGCACCTGAGTATTTGGAGAATGGTTTGATCTCACCGAAGCTCGATGTTTATGCATTTGGGGTCTTGATGCTGGAGATAATTACCGGTAAAGAGGCCATTGTTTTGTGTGGAGGAGAAGATGTGCTCTTACCGGATGCTTTACTAGCCATGCTCGATGAAGACAACGCAGAGGAAAAGTTAAAAGGGTTCGTAGATCCATCTCTGCAAGCCAACTATCCATTTGACCTTGCTCTGCTCATGGTCAGATTGGCTCAGAACTGCATAAGGAAGAATCCAGCCAGTCGGCCTGGCATGGATGAGATTGAGCAGTCCCTATCAAAAATCTTAGCTACCTAACAGAATTGGGAACTCAGAAACACCTTATCTGGGTAGAATTTCAGCAAGAACCATACATAAATGTTAGATTAACTAGTTTCTGTAGGAAATGAGGTCTTAACTTTAATTTCAAGGATTAACTCTTCTCAATTTTACTGATCTTCAAATGTCTATGCTCTATTTCAGAGTTATAACTTATAACCACATTTTACTTTTTGTATTCCCTCTAGGCTCCTTGCCTCATTATTGCAAGTGACCAACTTTGAGAGCCCTCTTGTTCCTTTTTATTCCTATCGTTCTAACGTGGATAATATAATGCAACACTAATTTGAGGGTACCTTGTGAAAGACTGCATAATATGGAAGTATGGAATGTGAGCCATCATCTATTTCACTGGAATCGATTCATTTTCAGCATTTCTTTTTGCTTTAGTTATATACAACCACCCCGTACTCAGAGGATATTCAACATTGACACAGCCATTTGAACTTATGCAACAAAAGCCCCCCCCCCCTTTGAACCCCAATTCTTAAATGTTTCTCTCAACTTTTTTCTCAGGAAAATTCATCTTAAAAATGTGAGAACAGTTTATTCTTTAAAATAGTTATTTTCATCATTTTGATATTTATTGCTGTTGGTCCATAGAATTTCAAATGAGAAATTTAGTAAATTTATTTTTACCACCAATTCATTAACCAATTGGGGAAAAGTGCTGAAATCTAAGATATTCAGGGGGTATTGTCACAACAAAGTTCCGGGGGGGGGGAACGTTAAGTATTACCACCATGGTTTTCAAAATTAGCAAACCGTTAACCTGGGTGGTTGAACCATCGACCCGGACAATTATTTTTGGCTGTTTTTTAATTCTTTTCAATTTTTTATTTTTCTGTCGGAATAGGCCATCCATTAGGACCAGACAGTCAGACCTTTTGATCTGAGAACCGGACCCAGAAGGGACTGGGTTCCCTGTCTGGTCTGATTTTAAAAACCTTGGTTACCAACCCCTAAGTACAACTACAGGGTAGCAATTTACCCTTCCTTTTTCCCCTCCGTGGTCATAAATGGTTTAGGGTCATTGACCAAACACAACAGTGATAACATGTAGAGTTGTGGAAGTTGAGATCAGCCCCAATTAATGGTTTAGGGTCAACCTTACCCTGGTTGGCTATAGTTAGGGGTATCAATGGACCGGTTTTGGGTTAGATTCTGTCCAAATCAAAATCAATTTGGACAGATTGGATGGACCAATAAGACATTGAATTAGACCAGTTCAGACTTGATGGTCCAAAGTATTTATTGGATTGGATTAACCTGGTATATCCATAATGGATTTATATTGGATTAGGTCAAATTGAACTAATATCTGATCCATTGATAGAAAATAAGAATATAGATGTCAATAAACCAGTCCAAAATGGTTTGAAATATTCATCAGTATGGATTAGACCTAGTCCATTTGTAATGGACTCATTATATGGGATTGGATTGGATCAAATCCAATCCAATTGGCACCCCTAACCATAGTCCCATAACTCCAACATGACTTGATATTATCTTTTATGTGGGGTGGGCGGTTTCTTTTCGTATTAGGTAGTACAAATTAGCCTAACCATACGAGGCCCGTTAACCTAACCATATGATGAGAGTCTACTATGGGTTTGAACTGGTGCCCAACTACAACCCAAGAAGAACATGGCTACTAATATATTTTTACCCTTAAATGCGTTGCATTTATATATTTTCCCCTTATCAGCATTAATTTCATTAAGCTCAATTTGGAAGGACTACACGTACTGTCCAATTACAAGTTTAGAAATATAAAATACAAGGCTTTGCAATTAGAAAATAGATCTTGATATTGATGAACTCACAGCATTCCATTAATTAAGTTTCCTGTAAAATAGGAAAAGGGAGAAAGGAAACAGAGAGAGAAGAGAAAAACAAAAAGAATCATTTGCCTCCATCCGATAGATTGACATATTAATTGTTAAGTTAGAGATAACCAAAGTTATGGAACAAACTTGACAGATTTTATTAGTAAAGATGGGCTTTAGTATCAATGAACCCCTCCCTCTCAAATGAAATCCGTATCAATGAACCTGATGAGTGATGACCTTCCATAATTGAATCTGTATTTCCAAATCTATTCTTTGAGCTAATAGATAAACGTAATGCGATTTATCAAAAAACAAAAGGATAAATGTAAATTACGTAATGTGTTAAACGCGGATCAACCATATATACTGTAAATATGGTTTGGATCGCAAATCAGACGGGTATGATCGATCAAACAAACTGGAGAATTGATAAACACCCATGACTACATGCTTATTACATAAAATTGCTTCAGATGACCAAAATACTTTTTTGTCAATTTTCCATGATTCACATTGCAAGCATCATTAGAATATAGCTTTGGGGTTTTCCATGATTCACATTGCAAACATCATTAGAATATATCTTTGGGGTTTTCCATGATTCACATTGCAAGCATCATTAGAATATAGCTTTGGGGTCTTGTCTTTAAAGAGAAAAAACCGTTTGACAAGTAGTGGTGTCAATTGGAATGGATTTGGTCCAAAATCCATTAAAATGCAAATGGATTGGATTGGATCCAATCCAAACTGAATGAAATATCAAAAACTATATAAAAAAACATATAAAAATTTATAAAGATATATTAAAATGAAAAAAAAATATGAAAATTACAAAAATATACCCTTTCGACATTGAAAAAACACTTTTGCATAAGTGCTTTTATCAAAGCATTTTCGTACAAGTACTTCTGTAGAAGTGATTTTATAAAAGTACTTTCATAGAAATGTTTTTATAAAAGTACTTTCATAGAAGTATTTTTATAAAAATGCTTTTGTAAAAGTACTTTCATAAAAGTGCTTTTATAAAAGTACTTCCATAAAAGTGCTTTCATAAAAGTAATTTTGTAAAAATGATTTCATAAAAATGCTTGTGTAAAAGCACTTTTATAAAAGTGCTTTAATAAAAATACATTTGTAAAAGTGTTTTTATAATATTTTATAAAACTACTTCTGTAAAAGTGTTCATAAAAATACTTTTATAAAAATATTTTTATAAAAGTGCTTTTGTAAAATTACTTTTCATAAAATTACTTTTATAAAAGTGCTTTTGTGAAAGTGTTTTCATAAAAATACTTTCATAAAAGTGATTTCATATTGGCTTCAGTTTTGATTGGTTTCAAATTAGACAAGGGTTTGGCCTCATGATTGGATTATTGAAATTTTGGTTTAAGTCCAATTCAGACCAATAAGAACATGGACCAATTTATTTTGGATTGACCAATCTAATAAGATTTGAATCGGATTGGATCCAATCCAAAACCAGTCGATTGACACCCCTATTGAGTCTTGTCAGTCATTCTTAGTTTCATTTTACTTTAGCACATCAACATAGAGAACTATCACCTAGAGGCAACAATGACTTCTTTGCCCTGTAAAACAGAGAAGCATTTTCTGTTGGAACTACCACCTAGAGGCAACAATAACCTACAAAGTAGATTCTCAATATAGTCAAACTTCAATAAGTATTTTCTGTTGGAACTCGACCTACACATCTTTGCAATTACCAACCTCTTCCTCACTCAAGAATTAAAAGGGGAGAAAACTCACTTTATAGAGCAAAACATCCTTACAAACACAAGCTTACCAGCTTGGCAACAAACTCTGAATCAAGTCTGGGTTCCAAGTCTTACCAGCTTGTCAGCCCAAGATTTTACCACTGCATCAAGCAATGGCCGCTGAGTAGTAGCCATCTTAACTTGATATTGCTTTCCATGAATAGATAAAAGTAGTCAAGAAAAACAAATTTCAAGAGAAGTTTCTAAGGGTAAAAACTCAAACTCTGGAACCACTTCTGTAGCTTGTGATTCTAAATCATGGGATCCTAAGATCAGCTGAATCTAAACCATTTTTGTACGTGCCACTTCTGTATCTCCAGACAGAAGTTCAACAAAGCAGTGTGACCAGGAGTGATCAGCTGTCTTAGATGCAAGAATTCTGCTTTCTTGCTCAACTGTCCATTGATGTCCTCTATAACAATCCTCAGCTATAATCCATTGCCAATTGCATTCTAATTTGAGAAACTTGGTGCCACATCTTGGTAAAGGCAGAAAAAATCAGACAAATTGTTGGGGATCAATGAATTGACAAAATCTCTCTTTGAATTCATCTAGTTATATGCCTGATAACATTTCTATTATGTTTCTTATGACACCTGGTGGCCTCTTCCCAGGATTGAATCTCCTTAATTATGGACTTTTTTGGGAAGTTAAATGTGATTGATGTATTTCTTAAATCATCTCACCCCACCCCACTCCAAAAAAACTACTGATCTAAATGTTACCAATGGGTCTTCCAGAAAAACTGTAGGTTTAGGGAAACCTTGAAGAATAATCAAAGCAGTGACTTCAATAGCCAGGTACGCTGACTTACCATGTTTATGAATATAGACTAAATAATGGCATTGACGACCAACCTCCTCCAAAATACAATGTGGTATGCTGTACTGAGGTTGTGCTGCCATACAGAAAATCTCTCCTGACAGCTTGACATTTTGCATATCCATCTTTCTCTGCTTTAATCCAGAATAATGTCACATTTCATAAATAACACTGCTGGGCTCTGAGGGCAAATAAACAGTAATCTGCACCAGAGGAACAGTTCATTAGTATTGACATTAGGTTGCATTCAAAAATGGTAGAAAGAAGATAGTTATGAAGCTGAACAGCAAACTCTTCTTTTTGATGGGTAGCTGAATAGCTCACTATTGAGGTACAATTACATCTAATATTTGAGGTTCAAGCCTCAAGAATGATGCTTAAGCCTCATTAGGTATCATTATTTCAAGGAAAAAGAAAAACATGGATTAAAATAAGAGAAGTATAGAACTGTGAAAAAAGGACAGTTTTATGTAAAGAAAAAAAAATGCAGAGATGAATTACTTGTCACATAAACAAAGATTCAAAAGTAGTAATTAGCTTTCTTAGGAATCCTTTTAGACAGTTTAATGAAAAATCAAAACCCCAATTGAGTGTTGAAAATCCTATACATACAAATAAAAAATTAACACACCAGGTAATCTTGGAATTTGTCTTTAATTCCCTCTTGTGATGAGAACCCTACTTCGATTAATGAATGAAGCACATGTTTGACATAAAGCACCTCAAAGATTGGCTTATGTGCATTATACTTTATGCATGACCCTCGGGCATTTGCCTTGAGGCAAGCGTCAATGAATAAGCGCCTTGGATGCCTTTCAGAACATTGGTACAAAACTACAAATCCACAATGATATGATCTATGATTAGAATAGTTTTTGCTTATTTATGGAAAGAAATAAATTGATAAGACAACGGAAACTGATTATGATGTGGAAAATTGGCAATTGTGCCCTCAAACTTCTTGTAATACAAATGTGGAAGTTCATTGATATGCAAGTTTGTAATGGGACACAAACTCTGGTTTCAACCAGACCATTGAAAGAGGTAACATATGGACCGAACTGTCACTATGAAAACCAGACAACTGCACCTTAGCTTTTACTAGGAAGGAGGGAAAATATAGACACAAGGACCAAAATAAATTTGCCTATTTGCATTTTTATCTAAAATAAGGAGCTCAAATAAGCAAAAGTGCAGCACACGACCAGGTCCAATTCATTAAACATCCAAATGCTTAGCTACTTCTACCTGCATGAATTAGAAGAAAAGGAACAGAGATTTATCCATAAAACAATAAAATTTTAAGCCTTCAGATCTTGCCTGTGATTTAGGAAATGAGTGTATAAGAGGTAGGCCATATGGAAACTTACCAACACAATAAACAGAATCTACCTTTGGAAATCATACTTGGCAATCAAATGCACCCATTGGACTACAATGGCGGAGATTAGGAACTGGTCCATAATCACATAACTAAAATTCAACACAATTTACAATAACAAAATATTGACAAAGCCATGGGCTGGGAAGATGATTGGAGCCATCAAGGCCACAGTTGAAGCCACAGACTAAGCCATGGGCTGGATCACCACGGACAGCCATTAAGCACAGTCTCAGGAACATGGAATTGGACCTGCAATGGAAGTATGTCATTTGCCTGTTTCCTTTCTTTTCTCTCCTTATGTTTTGCCCGAGCTGGAAGAGAGAGAGAGAGAGGGGGGGGGGAGGGRGGGAGGGAAAATGAGTGGTAAGTCACACACAGACACACTCTTCTGTTCTATGGTTTTGAAAAATAAAATATAGATGGTGATTATGGCAGTGGAACTAGATCATTAATGCCATTGCAACAGTAAGGTCTTTTCTAGTTCTTTACTACTTTTTTAATACTTTACAAGGAAAATAACATATCATGCAGAATTTATTTTAACACCGCTTTCAAAACACAGAAAACACTCTTTCAAAAAAACGCATAGGCCCAGGATCACATGCAAGGACTCTTTTTTTTTTAAACTGTTAAGTACTGAATTCAGAATCCAAAAAGATACAAAGAGAAGCCCCTGTACATTGAGACACTGTACATAAAGAATATACAACTGTACATGTATACCAAGCAAACTATATCAAGGTCCAAAATATTGGAAACACAAGGTGTATCGGAAAGGCAATTTTAAGAGATGTATCGAGATACACTTTTGATACGCATAGATACAAACAAAAAATAAGGTACACATAAATATATAAGGAAATTCAAATATATCCTAAAAATTATATTACTAACAATAATTACGAGTTTTAATGATTGTAAATAAGTCATTTAAATGTAAAAATCCATAATTTAATGGTTTATATAATGTGAGATATCGGGATACAATTAGTAACTGTTGAAAAATGATGGAATAAATAAAATGTGAGAAAAACAAAA
This sequence comes from Nelumbo nucifera, assembly GCF_000365185.1. The sequence goes on from NW_010729087.1 coordinate 6,151,414, forward strand.
AAACAAAAATGTGAATGTGTATACATCAATTTAATTTAATATTTATTAGTATATATATTTATTATGAGTATACAAAATGATTTTCCAAATTGAACAAAAAAAAGTTGTTTCTTCCTTTAAACAATTTATGACTTGCCACCCAAGAGTATAACATATTCAAGGGCTTAACATGGTTGATAAATGAAAAGAAAAACATGTAGAAAAATAAATGTACAGGAAATTACACATCAAATGAACAATAAAAAATAACCGGACCTCATTTTCTTAATCCCCAAACATTATCTTGATGGAGGGCGGCCACTGAAAAATTTTATTAACCTCTCAAGACAGCCTATGAAAATCAATACAAAATGATCTTCAATTCATATAAAGTACAGAAAAAGCCTGAAGATCATCAAAGAGACAAAGAAAAGCTATCCATCATTACATCTAAAGGCAAACCCAAAAGTATCATACCTTTTTTGATAGATAAGTATCATTCCTTAATATAGCTATTGTATATTCATAGGTAAATCAGACCTGTTATAATAATCAGAATTCTCCTTGGTGTCATATGCTTTATTAAGCCAAAGAAACAGTAACCTTGTTCCCTTCTGTATAAGTACAAACAATGTCAAAGTATCCTCTTAATCTCATCAACCAGATGTAATAAGTACCAAAGCTTCCAAGGTTTTTTTAACAATGCCCTTCATGATATCCACCAAAGCCTTGGAGTCTGAAATGTCAACAATGCTACCATAACCCATTTTCTTGGCTAAAACAAGGTCTTCCAGTAAAAGACTTTGTCTCAGCCTTCATATTTAAGCAAACTCCATAGCTATGAGAGAAGCAGCAAGAAACCTCTTTGCAGAATCATGAATAGCTCATCCTCTCCCACTAACACTCAGATTACCTTAAAGTAATTAATAGGAGGAGGAATCCAATAAAATAGGATTATTCTCAGTACTTTCACCTTTCCTCTCATAGTTGTCAAGGCGACGCCTAGGCGACAAGGTGCCCTTGGAGGCTCGCCTCGTCCAGTTGCCGAGCAGTTTTGCATACTGCGTAATTAAATACTTTTATATTGTAATTCTTTTTGAGATTATAATTATAAAATAGACATTATTAAAGAAAAACAATCATTTTTTGTGTTTATAAACTAATTTCTTTTTATTATTTTCTTATTTGTTAGGGTTTAATCAACACAAACATTGCTAACTACTGTATTGAGTCCTCTACGACTTAAAAATCCGAACCAATAAATAAGGGAAGCACTCAAAATAGGGGTTCAGCCCCTATATTTTTTGAATTTTCTTTCCTTCCTTCGTTTTCTTCTCATAAATATGTTGATTTTCTAGACTTAAACATGAAGTTTATAATTTTCTTATGAAAATTATGGATATTATTAAAGAATGTTGGTTATGGAACCTAGGGAACTACCCTAGGATATGTGATTTTTACTTGAAAAAATCCATTGCCTAGGCAACTAGGCGACAAGGCACCCCCCTATCACCTAGCCTCGCCTTGGCGCCTTGAAAACTATGCTTCCTATCTGAACTCCCAAAGTCCAATAACCAGACCTCATTGGTTCCAAAAATGATCACCATTTGAGCCTTGGGTTTCTTTCTAATTGGATATCCAACACACAATATGTCTCTCTATTTTGCCTATTATTACCTTCACTGGAATTTAAAAGGTACATGGACCCAACTCATTCCATAGGCACTAGCATAATGACAAAGGCAGGATGTTTTGAAGGATCAAGAATGAACCCTTGTTTGCGGAAACTCCTTACCAGCCCTGTACCACAACTCACTCCTGAATGGGAAGAGAAATAAAATGGGCCCTGAACCACCAATTGATTATATTTGCAAATGGAATTCCTAATTTTCATACTATAATATGCATTATATATTTGAACTTCACTCCAGGAAACAAGAAAAGGTCTCCTTTTATTTGGACAATTAGGAGTTAGGACCATTAGAACAAGCTATACTTAGATTTCAACCATTAGTAAACATTCCTTTTATTGATTAGGACTGTTGCCTTCTAATATTTTCCACTTCACACATTGTGAAATCTGAACAGATGTTGTATATGGTGTTTCCCAAACGTTACTGTATATTCTATGGTTTCTGAGAATTTTCCTTGTATAATTGTGTATGTGAATGTTGATGAAGGAAGATTTGGCCGGACCTCGTAATCACTCAACACGTGGCAAAGGCAACAGCTCAGCACAACAGCACGCCCCAAGCACAAGCACCGAAGGGAGGAACCAGCAGTCCAAACTCCCTACCAGCAGCCCGAACTCCCTACTAGGGGCCCGAACTCCCTACGAGGAGCCCAAAATCTCCCTTAGGCCCCGAGCCTCACACAAGGCAACAACCCGAACTGGCCCGTCCCATGGCAGTTCGAGACACTCCCCTATCCGAACTCAAGGCTTCACCTCGCTCACCACTCCAGCACTTTGCCTCCAGGACACCAAACTGAACAAACGTACCATACCTGACACCGAGGAGGTCCGTATCCAAGGGCGGCGCACCTGACTGACTTGGGATCTGACGCTTGACAGCCGCACTTCAACGGCCACCTACCACCGTCATCGTCAACCGCAGAGACGACTCTGACAAAGAGAGCAGTGGCGGTTCTGTCCAGCAGAGGGGATGACATCCGAACTGGCAGGAGCTCAGAGATAATCATACCCGATATGACAGAAGCTTAGAAGTGAGTGCGCGAGGTGGTTATAAAAGGCTCCCCACCCCCCAAGAACAAGGTATGTGAACTTTGCGCCATCTGGTTTTATCTTGCCTTTGAGAGAATTCTAACTTGAGCTTCGGAGCAATCACATCGGGTTCCCCCCAGAGTTTCCTCGTCTTCTCCGTTTCAGGTTCCCTGTAGCTCCGTTCAGAGGCAAGGTCGTTGACAGCTAGGACCGGATGGATTGCGCACCATCAAT
>NW_010729087.1:6157027-6193319 GCF_000365185.1 Nelumbo nucifera
TCCCCATACAATGCCATAATAGGGCGGCCAATTACGCATATTCTGCGGGCAGTGGTCTCCACCTACTATCTGGCAATGAAGTTTCCTACAGACTTCGGTGTGGGGGTAGCGCGGGGCGACCAGCTTGAGTCCCACAAGTGTTATGTTGCCACCCTGAAGGGAAAAACCAAGGCGGCCGACGACCTCGAGCTGGAGCGGCCTACAGAGCAGGGCGAAGAACGAGCTTCACCCATAGAGAAAACGGTTGCAATCCCGACTTTGGATACGGAGACAAGGAGAGGGTGGAAAGGCAGGCGCAACCCCGCGGCGAGCTGCTCCCGGAATATCACGATCTCATCAGGACCGTGCTCCCAAGGGAAACTGCCCAAAGGTATGAAGTAGGCGTACTCACCAGGTAGGTTAAACTGAGTAATAAGGGACTGAAGCCCCTCGGGCATCATGGTCGAAGGCCCGAACTTGTCTAACATCCGACCTCGACGAGAGGTGGATGCCAAACTGCCCGAGGCGACTCGGCCTACGGGCTCGAACTCTTCCTCAAGTTCTACCTCAGGTTCGCTAGAACCGTCGGGGGATGCAACTCAGTTCGTAGAACTTGCATCGGACCCCCTTGAAGAACTGTCTGAGCTATCCGAGCTAGACATCGGGAGGAGAAGATGGATTCCAGGAAAGTACTCACCCGGAAAAAGGCTTGAACGGACTGCGGAAACTTGAACACGAGCTAAAATCTTGAGTGTGAACTAAAAGCTTGGACGCGAGCTCAAGAAGCAAAGCGCAAAAGTGACAAAACGACTGGGGTCCCCCACTATTTATACTCATAGTAACCGAGAATCAACGGCTCAAATCAAAGCCAATCCGACGGCCCGCAGTCGCGCTGACCACACGTCCACTAAGACCGAGACGTGATTGGCGCACGTCTTTTCTGAAACTAACAGAACGCCGGCACACGTCTTTCTGAAACTGACAGAAAGCCAGCGCACGTCTCCTCGCATTAAAGGCGGCAGCAGTGCGTCTTTTCAAATTTGAAAAGACCCGCTGTCACGTCTCCCAGCGGCGCGCTTTTTTGAAAATTGAGATAAGCGCGTGCCGCCACGTCTGTCAGCATTTTTAGACAGATTGGCGCATTTTCCGTCTCTTTGGCGCTCGAGAAAACCCAAAAAAAATTCGGACGAGCACCTCGCGCTATCAGTCAAAACCAGTTCGAAGTACCGGACAAATCCACCTGCCACCTTGCGAACTCCTCGCGCAAAGGCAAGTCCCTTGAACGAGGAGTAGGGGGCAATTGATGAAGGATGATTTGGCCCGACCTCGTAATCACTCAACACGTGGCAAAGGCAATAGCTCGGCACAACAGCACGCCCAAAGCGCAAGCACCGAAGGGAGGAACCAGCAGTCCTAACTCCCTACCAGCAGCCCGAACTCCCTACTAGGGGCCCGAACTCCCTATGAGGAGCCCGAACTCTCCCTTAGGCCCCGAGCCTCACACAAGGCAACAACCCGAACTGGCCCGTCCCATGGTAGTTTGGGACACTCCCCTATCCGAACTCAAGACTTCACCTCACTCACCACTCTAGCACTTTGCCTCCAGGACGCCAAACTGAACAAACGTACCATACGTGACACCGAGGAGGTCCGTATCCAAGGGCGGCGCACCTGACTGACTTGGGATCTGACGCTTGACAGCCGCACTTCAACGGCCACCTGCCACCGCCACCTGCCACCGTCATCGCCAGCCGCAGAGACGACTCCGGCAAAGAGCAGTGGCGGTTCTGTCCAGCAGAGGGGATGACACCCGAACTGGCAGGAGCTCAGAGATAATCATACCCGATCTGACAGAAGTTTAGAAGTGAGTGCGCAAGGTGGTTATAAAAGGCTCCCCACCCCCCAAGAACAAGGTATGTGAACTTTGCGCCATCTGGTTTTATCTTGCCTTTGAGAAAATTCTAACTTGAGCTTCAGAGCAATCACACCGGGTTCCCCCCAGAGTTTCCTCGTCTTCTCCGTTTCAGGTTCCCTGTAGCTTCGTTCAGAGGCAAGGTCGTTGACAGCTAGGACCGACCGGATTGCGCACCATCAAATGTCATCTGGAAAAGAATAACTAAATATAATTGAAGTGATACGTAAAGGTAGATGCTTTAAAATGGTCTTTATGGTTGTTATGATGAGATGGGGATAATGATAAACAATGGTCATTACTTAGAGGGCATTATTTGCATATCCAGTCTGAAAGACTAATGCACTAGACCATTCTCAACTCAATGAAGCCTTATGCCCTTATCCTGGCTATATAAGCTCAGGAATATATATAGCCACTAAAAGACCATAACACTAATGTGTATCACATCACTCTTTTTCTTTTCTTGCCAAAATTTATTTTTTTAACAACATTGCATTATTTTTTATTTCTTTTGAAGGGCTACACAGTGGGGGTATCCCATCCCCCAACCCAGGTGCAGGCAGGATTCGATCCCAAGTCTCTGCCACGACCAACAGGAGACCTTACCAACCCGCTGGTTGGCACCTTGCTTCTTGCCAAAATTTATTAACTAGAAGATAGAACATAACATACTCTTAAAATGCAGAGAATATGTGGAATGATCCCAACAAAGAATAAAGAAAATCATGTGAAACCCTAGAACAAAGAAAATCTTGACAAAATTTATTAAAGCAGTTGAGAACTTACCAAAAAGCACTCCACGAGGCTCCTTACAACTCTAATCACCATTTTTTGCAAATGCATCGGAGTAAAGGTTGTAAACTTTTGTTAGATCAGCTGAACTCACTGTCCATACATGACCAGGCAATGCAGAAGGAAGAATGTCATTTATCTCCTCACTTCTCTCTTCCACAAGTGCAGCCTCTCTCAGTTTCCCTTCCCTCCAGAGACTCTTCACAAGTAATGCTTTTGTGAAAACATCAGGCATCAAATTCAAGCTCCTCATGTCTTCAAAAACCCTCAAAGCAATGGCCGCCTTCTCACACTTACAGTAAGCACGGATCAGAATCTGAAACATATAAGCATCAAGCTCCAAACCACTTTGTCTGACCATCCCAAACAACCTATGTACTGTTCTCAAATCCCCTTCAAGCGCAAAGTACTGCATCAGCCCACAAAATGTCTGGATATCTGGTAGAGTCCCTGATAATATCATCTCTTCAAGTAAATCCATGGCTTCCGAACTCCTCAGACACTTGGTCAAAGTCCATAAAAGAGAAGAATACAAAAGCATTAATTTAAATTTTGATAATGAGCCACAAACTAGTTCAGCGTTTCGGAAGACTTTCAGAGCAGCATCAGCTTTCTTTGAAATGCCATAGAAGTCAATGATCAATCTCACAGTGCTGAATGGTAAACGAATTCCCTCTCTTTTGACCTTAGAGATGAGCTGATCAACCAACTCGACATGCCCATGGCGTGCTAAAATGGTAATCATCCTCGACACAGTATAGACATCATGAGTGAAATTTTCTGGTTGGCAAGCAACCCAACAGAAAAAGTGCCATGCTGTCTCTACTCTCTTGAAATTTCTAAGTATCTTGCATACTAACCTCGTTGTCCACACAAAATTTGCAGCCTCCAATGCCGAAACCTCGCCAGGTTTCCAATCACTCAATGCACTAGCCAGGGCACTGGGATCCAACCATGGTTTCAACTGAATCCCATCTCCATCAGCTTCTCCACTATTATCATCATCATCTCCATCCTCGTCATTGTCGCTATCATCCATATAAAACCCTACACGTCCAATTCTTTCGTCTGGCGATAGTTCCCTAATAAATTCTTCTGTTTCCTCGAGATAGCCTGCGTCCTGCATACATTTCAACGACAATTGCATAGTTCGACCAGGCAAAATTCCATCCATACGCATTTCCTTGAGCAACTCCTTAACTTCGTCGAACCGCTTGACAAGGATGAAGCTTTGCGCCAAAACAGAATATTGCCTCGACGTGCGTTTAACCCTCATTGACGGCAATCTCTTGAAAACTTCCTCCGCCGAGTCCAATTTACCGGAATTAGCAAGATGCTCGATCATAACCGTGTAAGTCCTCGAATTAGGGTTTGCCCCTTCACTAATCATCCGAGAGAACATTTGTACGGCCTCCAAGTGCTTACCTTTCTGTGCGTAAAGACTCATGAGAAGATTATAAGACTCGGTACAGGGATGCTTCTTGCCCCCGGGAAGGGCGAGCTTGAACTCGTTCCAGACTCGAACCGCTGAGTCCAGGTCGGCGGCGGCGGCATGCCACCGCAGACGGTCCATGTAACTGATTCGGGCAACATTCGTGAATTTGCCAGCATTAATATCGTCGATTAGGCTCTGGAGCTCTACACTTCGGCCGGACTTGGCGAGGATTTTGGCAATTGCGTGAAGGGTAGTTTGGGTGTGTGTGAAATTCGGGAGAGAGTTTAAAGTTTCGACAAGAGAGAGGGCCAAGTCCGGTGAGGGAGCGGAACGGAGGGCGTGAGTGACGACGAAGGAGTCGAGAGAGGGATTTTTCAAAAGAGTGAGAAGCGCGGCAGGCGATTTAGATCGAAGGCCGAGTCGAAATGAATCGATGAGTCTAGAGCGCTGGAGGTAGAGAGAGACTCGGTTGCATGGCGCGTCAGAGGTGAACACACGAGTTTGATTACGTATGAGATTGGCGAAGGTTGAGGAAGTAGTAGGGTAGAAGAAGTGCCTCGGATGCATCGGCGATTGATTTCCTGCAATTTACTCTGCTGTTTAAAACGGTTATAAAAAGGGTAGGGAAGTTGGTTGCATTTGGATTGGATAAATTTTTACCCGACCCGACCCGAGAGAGGGACCGAATGACTACTAGGCTCACTACTACAAAACACGTTCTAACCCTCTACTAATTTTATCTGGGGTTTCTAGCAGATAAGGACAACTTTTTGTCTTGAATATCAATAAAAAGTAATATTTTTATAAAATAATTAAAATAAGATAACTTTTTTTAAAAAAATATCAAGAAAGGGCGAAGCCTAGATGGTTGCTCTCTCAAGAATGCATGAGGGGACTCGTTGTGATATCAAGACTGCCATGGATGCATATGTCAATTATTGATCACATGTGGAGCCCCGTTGTGATATCAAGACTGCGAGAGGGGACTGCTCTCTCCCTTGCAAGTAGGAACGGTGGATACGATGATGAGTGTGTGATGTTAGATGAGCTTGCTCGGAAGCTCGTGCTAAGTGGGGCGCATGTGCAAAAACACACGAAGGGAGGGAAGGGGGCTCCTCATGGGAAATTTTTGAAGACGGTGGAAGCCACAGGAATACTTAGGTGGGGAAAGTCAAGTTAAGTAGGAGGAATGTAGTCTGTTAGGAAGTCAAGTTGGGGCCAAGCTCGACGTTCTATAAGAATCACAAATGGAAAGGGGATGTTGATGAGCCAGGTATTTTCAGGGTGGCGACAACAAGGAAGTGCATTTTGTGTGTGAAGGTGGGTTGTGGGTTAGGCGTATTAAGATTGTGACCAGCGCTGCTTTGAGTAAGCAACAAAGCCATAGGTGATGAGTGAGGTTTTGTGGTCTAATGTATGTAAACAAGTTTTGGGAAAGCACTTCCATCTTGGAAGTATTTTGTAGTTCTTTTACTGCTTTACATTGTAAAAAGGTATTTTGATTGTCTGTTGTTGTAAAATATTTTCCTGGGTGAAAAAAGAGAAGGAAGATAATGAACACAAAACCACTACCCTTTTTTGATATTTTTTCCAAAAAAAGTTATCCTATTTTAGTTATTTTATAAAAATATTACTTTTTATTGATATTCAGGACAAAAAGTTGCCCTTGTGTGCTAGAAACCCTTTTATCTAACACTATACATCTCACTACGGAACTGAAACCCACCTAACACAGTACATCTCACTATGAAATTGGCGTCATATATGAGATATACAGTGTAAGATCATGTTGGTAGAGGGTTAGAATCTATTTTGTTGGTAGGTGATTTGAACTCTATCTAAACATTAATGGGCTTAATGTACCGCCTACCAATCGGATCAAAGATTGATCCAGGTTCAATTCTCTAATCCGTTTAAACTTTTAACCACTTATGGTTCTCAAATAGCGAGCAAAGATTTCATTAAAGCATGAAGCGGTTGACATCTGAAGTATACGGAATTATAGATAGAAATCCATGTATCATGTTATAGCCGATAAGGGCAACTTTTGGGCCCTAATATCAATAAAAAATAATAATTTTAATATATTTTTTAAAATAAATTACTTTTTTTAAAATATATCAAATAAAGGTAAAAATACAGTTCATCATCTTCCTCTCCAAACCACTGAATAAATTTCTCTCAACCAATATACACGTTCCAAGACACCTAAATCAGGATTCCGTCCACTTCAATCCTCTCATTTCCCCTGAACTTCCACTTCAATCACTTAATCTATAATACCCTTTTCCAACCGACACTAAAACAAAGCTTGGGTTCGTTACCACTCACACTACAATCGCCAACAACACCTGGTTGGGCTTCCTTATTTTGGTTTTGTTGTATGATTCCTTCTAAGAATCGTTGACAAGAAGGGTCATCACACCGTCAACGATGATGGCGACGCAGAACCCAGATTGGGGTTCAGGGCTGGAGGCAATGAACCTGGCTATGGTGAGATCCTAGTAGATTTCATCATTTCAACCTTCTTCTTCATCAGATTGGCGTTGTTGGAGGTGGGCAGAGTGGCGGCGGCGGCACTGGTGGATGGTGGTCATTGAGGGTGACGGCGCGGGTGATGGCAAGAAGTTCTTGCAAATTGAACCCCTCGGAGGAGAGGGTGAGAAGATTGAAGCGGGAGAAGGAAGTGGTGATGGAAGGATGAACATGGAGGGCGGGGGAGAGGTCTCTGGTCTAGCAGTAGAAGTGGGAGAGATTGAGAGAGGTGAGGGTAGCACAGTGCTCTAGCAGAGGAAGGAAATCGGATCTGGGAGGGATGATACTAGAGCGCTGATGCCAGTGAACGAGCTTGATGTGACGGAGCGAGGGCCACTGAAGGGCAAGGAGGAGGAGAGTGGAAGGCGTACGTGCATAGAGGGTGAGGGAAGTGAAAAGTGGGAAGGCTTGGCGGAGGAGCTGGGCGAGGAGCACTGGATTTGGAGAGGAGTCGAGGGGCAATTGGCCCCATGGCAAGATGGGAAAGAGCCAGAGGAAGAAGATGAACAGTATTTTTACCCTTATTTTATATATTTTCAAAAAAACTAACCTATTTTAAAAATTATATTAAAAGAATTATTTTTATTAATATTAGAGCCCAAAAAATGCCCTTATCAACTATAATCCAAATCTGACATTTTAACTGACCCAAGTTACCAAACCCTATTATTTATAATTGCTGCGTTTGTACGTAAAATTCTATTATCGGTTTGCATTTGCATGCATTTTTTCTCAATGTAAATTTGGACTGGTGTAAAATTCTACATCCAATCCGTTTTTTAGTTATCATATAAAAAATTCAAATGGTCCATTCAAAATTGGGTGAATGGATCAACCCGGCTCAAAATTTTTTAACCCCACTGTAATCCAAATCTGTGATTTCAGAGCTCTGCAGTGTACTTCTCCCTAAATTTTCATCGATTGACAATTAATGTTAAACGGGGGCCATCTCAATCTCATAGTTCTTATGATGAGGGCACCTTTATTATATTATAAAATGATCTCAATCTCACTCCACTCTTTCTATTAACAATAGAATAGAATCAAATCCATTTCAAACCGTTTGATTAATACTCTGAAATACAGAGGGATTTAATTCCACTGTTCTTTAAATATTGGAGCCTGACCTGTCTCAGATCTCACTCATTGACATTTGACAGCCCTAATTTGCATCGGTTTCGCCATAAAATGGGACAGATTTTTTCTCATCTCTGTTTATGGCGATAACTTTGTTTCCCATCAGGCCATCACTTTTAATTTAATAGATACAACCAAAGTTGAATGAAACTGTCTTAAAATGTTCAAATGCTATGAAAAACTAAACTGGAATGAATTCATTTTGCAATTGCAGTTTGTCATAAAAAAGGGTAAATTACTAAAACCTCCTCTGAAGCTTTGGTTGTTACTAAAACCTCATTTCAAGTTTGGTAATTATAATCACCTCCCCTTTTTTGATATAGTTGCATATAGATTCCTTTTGGTAAAATCTTCTAAAAAGAAGGATAAAAATGTCCAAAATATCAATGCAGTTACTTTTGTGAAAAAATGTTTAATTCCAAATTTACTCCTCATGATTCGCTAGCCCAAACCCTTCTAATCTCTTTTATGAAATTTGATGAGAACGAATTTGGCCCTCCAGTGAAATTGTGACACCTGGCACCTCATGTCGAATAAGTGCAGCCCCTTGACAGATAGACAGCTCGAGTTCACCACTAGGCAGCTCGCCATCATGCAGCACTCACAGGCAGCTCGCCATCATTGCAACACATAGGCAGCTCGCCATCATCTAGCATGGCACCTCAGAACAACTAGGCGACACCCGGGACCACTTTGACAACAACTGGCCTTTGCTAAGTTGATGGTGTCCCTCCAGGCACGGCCTGGCACTGGCGCGGCCTGGCACGAGTTGGCAGCCTGGCCCTAGCACGAGCTGGCGGCCTGGCCCTGGCACGAGCTGGCAGCTTGGCCCTGGCGCGACCTGGCCCTGGCACGAGCTGGCGGCCTAGCCCAGGCACCGACCTGGCGGCTTGACACAAGCGCCAACCTGACAAATTTGAAGAACACACCTCCGTACCCCGCATTTTACGGGATTGTGACTTGTAACGACTATATTAGTTCACCAACTCCCCGGTTCTGACGAAAAGGGATAGTTTTACCATTTGATGGCATTTCACCCACATAACACGCAAGCCCGTCCCATCACAGCTAGGATCCAGGAACTACTCCACCTAACCCATGAGGACTCTAGTATATAAAGACCTCACCCCCAAGGGGCGAAGGGATGATGCGAAAAGGGATGGGTAACCTCTGCTCTCTACCTCTCTCATTCTCTTATCATCTTCAAGCTCTCTACTACTATACTGCGCTAACTTAGCCATCGGAGTGACCTCATCGGGTAAACACCCCCGAGTTCTTTGATTTAGTTCTCGTAGGTCCCTCAGCTTCTGCCGCTTACAAAGATGAGCAGATCATCGCCAGTAGGGAGTATCCAGTTCAGTTCCCGTCGTTACTGGTAGTCAGGTCACCTCCTGCCGGTAGCAATCGGGTTGCACTACACTAGGCAGCTCGTCATCAAGGTAGTTCACCTCCAGGCAGCTCATCAAGGTAGCTCACCTTTAGGTAGCTCATCAAGGTAGCTCACCTTTAGGTAGCTCATCAAGGTAGTTCACCTCCAAGCAGCTCATCAAGGTAGCTCACCACCAGGCAATTCATCGCCAGGGAGCTCCACTTCAGCCTCTAAGTCACAGGCCACTTGGGAGCAGACGAGATGACGAGGTACTTAGCCAAAAAATTGACACATCACGAAAAAATGATACGTGACCGGAACCGATCACATTAAAATTGATTTATTTTCCAAATTTTTCCTTCATATCAATTATCAAAGGTAAAGCTGCAACTTTAAATGTTCTATTTTTTGTTGTTTATAAAATTTGTATTGTTTTTCATGTAGAAACCAGCCTCAATAGTAATTACATGGGTCTTTAGACATTTTGTGCCTCTTTTAGAAGATTCTAATAGAGGGGGTCTATGTTCAATTGTATCAAAAAAGTTTAGGAGAGATGATTACAATTATCAAACTTCAAGGAAGGCTTCAACAATAGGCAAAAACTTTAGGAGAGGTTTCAGAAATTTACCCTAAAAAAACATTCTATTACAAATTTATAATCCTATTTGGTACTTCATACACAAATAAGTGTTATTATAAATTTAACAATTCATATGCAAACAACAGATGGTGAAAATCCAACTAGCAATTCGGACGCAGTCTGGGATGTCACTATGTTGGTAGAGTATGGTTGGGCATTACAGGGAAGATGCAAGTAGAAGTGTCAATTGGACTGGATTTTGGTCCAATCCGATTCAGTCAAATGTGAATCCATTACAAATGTACCAGGTTTAATTCAATCCAATGAATATTTTAAACCATTTTAGATTGGTCCAATTTAATGTCTGGACCATCCAATTTATTCAAATTAATTTTAATTTAGATTGTTTCCAACCCCAATATAAACTCATTATTTCCAATCCAATCCAATAAATACTTTGAACGATTAAGCTAAATTGATCCAATTCAATATGTCTTATTACAATCCGATCAAAGCCTGTCCGTTGACACCCTTACACACAAGTGAATGATGGGGGCAGCTGGATCAGCTCACAGTTTGTAGAGTGTTGGCCCAGGTCGAGTAGCAACTGTGGCTAATAATCCTCCGGACACTCGTTTGCTGTAAAATTTGGAAGGCATACGACTATGATCTGAGTCATCTGACCTTTAATGAGATTAACCGATAACCAATCGAGGTGGTGTGGTTGGCCTTGTGGCTATTCCATGAGATAGTCCCCCTACAAGTTGATGAGGATAGAATTGACCTCCAGTAAGATCGTACGCGTGGCGACCTCAGCAAATTAGTAAACACATGAGCTAAGCTAAGTAGAGAAACACATCTTGTCGAGCTGAGTTAGCATTAGAAGAAATACACCCAAGCTGAAACACGTGTGCATGAAGACAACCCACCTGGCGGAGCAAGCATCCCATTTGCCCACTCTGTTAGTTGGTGGGCTCTGGGCTTCCTCTACACACACCTGGACATGGCATGCAAGTCACAAAAATGTCTTCCACAAATCATTAGGTGTATCACCACCACATGTTAGCTAGCATGAGTATCTCCAATCTATATAAAGGTAAATTCTAAAACTTAGTGGTTAAGCAGCATTTACTGCCTTTTATTTCACATCAAATAGCTCGGCTAAGGCTTCAACTTGGGCCAGGTTGGCCCGAACCTAACCCAAAAAGGTTGGGTCAGATCAGGTCAGGTTGATATTCGGGTTAGGATTAGGATTGAAATTCATGAATCCAACTTCATTTTAGGTTGGATTAGGGTTGGCCCCTTGGACAACCCGTTTCAACTTGAACTCGATTCTATAGTATATGTCATATATATATATATATATATATGCACACACATCATACATTGATTTATTTAGATGTATGATAGTTGTATAGCCCTCATTACATATTATTGTCTTTCTTTTAAGATAATCATTTCACTTATCCCAAATGAAAATATTAAAACCTTAATAAATAATAACATATTTTATCTTTTTTGAATATTTTATTCTTTACCTCATCTCTAATGTTTGTAACTCATGATAAATTATAGTCATTTCAAACACTTATTTTTCTGAATTTTGTATTAAAAGAACCAATAAAAGCATCAACAAACAAAAACTAATAAAACATAGGATTAATATATATAGTGAAAATTGAGTTAAGATTTGAGATTAAATAGTTTTATGAGATTTTAAGGCATGGAAAGAAGGTTGGGTTGGGCCCAACCCGAGACAGCCCAACTCGAAATTGACTTTGGATTGGATTGGGTTAGGGTTGAATGAATTTAATTAGGGTTAGAATTGGGTAGATCAGGTTGAAGGTCGGGTTGGATTAGTGTTAGGGTTAGGATTGGGGGTTTAAAACTTAGGATTGGCCTCAAACCGACCTTTAAAACCCTAAGCTCGGCCCTTTAGTGATTGCCCCCCCCCCCCCCCTTCCTGCGCCGAGCTCCAGTCCGAGTCTTGGGAGACTTTGATCGTCATCACAAGTCACTCCAATTGCCAAGTTCGATGACTACAAGCAGAACTGATTAATAGACAACTCCTCCAAAAAGGCTGGATTGAAATGAATTGTGATGCCAATTTTGAATTCACATCCAAAAAATGCAAACTGACAAGTGCTGTTAGGAGCCATAGCGGGGATTGGGGATATTGATGGCAAGGGTATCTAGTCCAGGGCTATTGCCTCACTGGGGAGATATTGAGGCGTTTAGAAGGAAACTAGGATCTCCTGCCAATAAAACATTTTCCAATACCCTACCAACATGATCTTACATCGTACATCTTATCATGAGACTGGGACCCATCATAAGCTGCAACCTACCATATATGAGATGTACAGTAAGGGTGTCAGTTGGATTGGATTTGGTCCAATCCGACCCAGTCCAATGTGAGTCCATTACAAATGGACGAAGTCCAATCCAATCCAATAAATATTTTGGACCATTTTGGACCGGTCTAATTCAATGTTTCGAATGTCCAATCTATTCAAATTTGTTTTAATTTAGATTAGTTCTAATCTAAACCTGGTCCATTGATACCTATATTCTTATTTTCTATCAATGGACCAGATATTGATTAAGTCCGGATTGGTCCAATTCAATGTCTTGTTGGTCCGTCCAATTTGATTTTGGTTTGGTTTGAACGGGGTCCAATCGAGAACCGGTCCATTAACACCTCTACTGTGCAGTGGCAGATGATGTTAGAAGGGTGTTGGGACATTTTTAGTTGGTAGTAGATGGGATCTCCTGCCAACAAAACATCATCCAATATCCTGATCTGCCACCACACATCTTACCACAAGACTGAGCCCCACCATAAAACTACAACCTACCAGGCTACAGCTGCTGATTTGTGGCTTGGAGCACTGATTTTGCCTTTATTTTTGTTTGGAATCTTGCTGCCAGGTAGGATGTTTCCTGGAGCAACAACTTTTTCTATTTGGTACCATTGCTCAGGAAACGTTTTCAGCACTGGTACCCATTATTCAGTGTTACATCACTGTCCTGTTGACAGCAACGAGCTGTGGCTCCAAGAAATGCCAAGTTTGACGTTGCTCCAAGCCATGGCTTCCTGATTTTCGAGACGTGGCTTGGAGCACTGTTTTTTATAAAAAAACGGTTTCAAACAAATACTCATTTCCTGGAGCACCATTTTTTCCGATGTAACGCTGATGTGGTGCCATTGCTCCAGAAAATGGCAACAATGCCAAACGGCAACCGATGTCGCTCTTGAGCAGGCCAAGAGAGCAAGAGTGAGCTCTACTTATTGGACCGTCATCTTGATTAGTTGGTTGCATTTTTTATGGCTTGAGAGTTGAGAGAAAGTCATCTTGATTCTACTTATTGGACCGTCGAGGAATTCCCAAAAGGCGTAACACAGTGCACTCGATGGTGGTCTAATAAAATTTCTGATGCATGGCTGTAGCAGTTGGATTTAACCACCCCTTTTATGAGTGAGGAAAGAGTTGGAAATAGGACTTATCTACCTTAACCTGAGACCGAGTAAAACTTTAGATTCTTAAACTACTGTTTTAAGTTTATAACAAACTAAAGGGACAAGACACGAGGTAGATAATCTAATTTATTAAAAAATAAAGTGTGTTACATTTTCTTTCTTTGGTAGACAAAGTGGTATGCCAATGACGAGTTAATGGTGCCACAAATAGGAGAGACCAAGAGAGAATAATGGGAAAAGGATGTAGAAGACAGAATTTTGTTGATCACTTTTCTCATGAAAATTGATTCTTGGCCCTAGACTCTAATATGATAGGGCCAAGTTTTGCCTTGCAAATTGATTAGAAAACAATAGTGGAATCAGGGCTCTAAGTTTCAGTAGGGAAAGCTCCCTGTCATCCGAATATGATCAAGTGTCCTCCGGAGGCCATACTTGAGCACTGCCTCGTTACCAGCTCTGAAACCATCTCCATATGCTGGTGAAGTATCTGATTCAATCTGGTGCTTAAAATACTCTCCAAGCTTCCTCTCAAATTGAGAGCGTGTACCCTTCTTTGATGATGTGGAAGAAGATGACGCTGATGAAGATGAAGTTGAAGCAACGTTACTACCAATACCTGACATGATCTCTGAATCCAGCCACATATGTGCCAGCACCTGGCAAATACCTTCTTCCACATCTTGACTAAGTGTGCGGTAGCCTGACAAATACAACCCAATTTTAGCATCTCAAGTATTTAAGTATTACCTAATCAAGAACCAAATTCAAATACTCAGACGGTCTTGGCATTTGAGGGCGGGGAGCACCATTTAGCCGCAGCCATGCATGCATCATCTCATGTGCCAGGATTGACCCAGTCAGCAATCTGCATGCAAATATATTCTTGCTCAAACAAAAAAGCATCTTTACCAAAGTACAACTTCTGTAAGAACTGATTCTACACCAAAGTAAAACTTGGAAAAGAAAGAGGAACAATACCTAGGAAGGCCATACAAAACAAGAATGGCTGTTACTTCACATCGACGGGTTAACCTATATGGCTCTGTAATCATTTCAATGATTCGGTTTCCTGCCCCGATTCTTGGCCTCCTCAAGATCTAGTATATTCAGGAAAACTAGTATAATCAGTGCACCATTAAACATGTTTTGAAACAGAAAATCCTTCTGATGTTAACAAGTAACAACTATATGGCAAGTCCTTACAGTGCTGACGGTCTGTTCTTCTGACAAGCAAAGTCCTCTCGTCTCAGGCATATGATGATGGCCCTGTTCATAACAGAGAGAGATCAAAGAAAGCAAAAATAAATTATCAACAAAATAATGGAATGAAATTCTTTATTAAATACACTTGATGGCTGAAATAAATCCCTGCTTACGTTCTTTTCTCCCTCCATAGCCTCATTAAGTGCTTGCCTCTCGACAAGGAGTAACGGAATTTGCTGCTTCACTTGCATATTTAAACCCTCATAAAATTCTTGTATGTCAAGGTAAAGGGGTTGGCATTCACTAGTGTCCATGATTGCTGAGTCAAGACACTCCAGACAGAGCTTTCGACCATCATCAAGGGATACATATCTTGTGTCCCTTGGCTGTAGATAATGATGAAGATTTTGTGTTAGATAGGAACGGTCATCAAATTTGTTTATTGGCAGGTTGAAGAATGCTTCCTTTCAAAGATAAAGAAAGTCTAACCTCCATCCGTTCACAGCTACAACAGCGAGGTGTTCCATCAAACTCATGTGAGGGGCAATACTTTTGCATCCAGAAAGGATGTGCCCTATATTCAATCAGACCAACATCATTTGTTGGAATCTGTAAGAAAGATCCAACCACATGGCTAAGTACAAAATATCAGAAGGGATAAACTCAATACTACATCATTTTCTTTTCCTTTTTTGATATGTGGTTTCCAAGGAACACTCGTGGCTTCCATAGCTGTAAGTCAATAAATTTCAAACAAAGTAGCTGAAAAATTGCTATTCCTAAAAAGGCATTGCCAGTTAAAGAGTGTAACAATCAGAAAAGAAGAAACATCAAATCCATCCAACAAGCCAAAGAAGCTGAAACAGGAAGGTCTACAATCCATGTTATCTACAAGCTCTAATCTTGAGGATCACCCACCTTGGAAGAGTATCCCCTTCTATTCCTTCTGGTTACTGTATCTTTCTAATATCTTGGAGGTGAAAAATGAAGGTATAAAGTTCATATTTCTCTCCTAAGAGTAGGATTCAGATCCTCTGGTCAATGGCTTCAACTTACCTTTTACGGACCCAACTTGGATCTGGTTGGAATGGCTTTGGTTATACCATTATAGTCATGGACTCAACTTGAATCAGCCCAGTGCATGAGGGTTGAGGCTCCTGCCAATGCGGGTTTTGGGGAGGGACAGATGTACACAACCTTACCCCTGCACATACAGAGAGGCTGTTTCCAAGATTTGAACCCTGGTCACCCAGGTTGCAACTTGCAATGGAGCAACCCAAGTGTCATGCCAAGGCCCACCCTCAACTTGAATTAGTTAAAGCAAATGTATTCTTGCCTTTTGATTTCAAGAAAGAAGAAACAAGGCCTGTTTAGGTCCTAAAAAAAGGAGGCTATTGAAGTAAATAGAGACTTTAACACCTCTGGGAATGAATTGTTCTATAATAGAGAAGAATACTTACTGTGGTCAATGATCTAGAGGACCTAGACTCCAGAGATTACAATGCAACAAACTCATTGTTCTGGGAGCACCTGCATTGCTAGAAGTAGAAACTCAATTGGCATTCTCCAACAGTTCAACTATCTTTAATGGGGAGAGAGATGCCATGTTTTAAGGCAAGCTGTTTCATAGTAGGATGCACATGACCTTCTCATGATATCTGATTCATAAAAAATGAAGATCTAGCCATATAAAACTAGTTTATCCTATGATGATGCCACCCACCTGCTACTATACCAAGAACCAGCTAATGGTTGTTTTGAAGACCATGTTGCTACTGAAGAATGAGTTACACCCATTTGTTACACCTTGACTTTATATACAAAATTCATAATTATATGATCAAGGAACATCTGCCACTTTGCCATGACAAAGGATGCAGGCTATCTCATTGGTTAGCAGAAATAAGGTTACCCTTTGAGGTCCTTTTATATTCAAAATTTCAAACAACAGATAGAACATACGGATTTTCAATTATTTTGTATTCCTAAGATTGATTAAGTTGTGAAATAGAAAGGTAGGAAAGTAAATGATGTTGCAAGAGAATGATAGCAATACTGGATTATCTTCCTAAGGGATCACAAATGTACCGATTCCCTATTGATATAAATAAAATGTTAAACCTACTACCTGCTTATAATATGCATTGTAAACCATTATATGACTAAATAGGTCCTTAATGTAACTTCTGATCATTACCAACATCATAGAATATGCATGAATTGGAAAACCAGGAATTCTTGTACCTCACATTCATTTATCTAGTGGTAACCAGGTTACAAGTCATTGAATGTTCACTTGTTATGAATTCAGACATTCATGATAAACTCCAACCAAAACATACCAGCAAAAAATTGGGACACATTAGAAACAGAAGAAAAAACTAGATACAGGAGTAAAGAACTCCATACTACAATTGACTATTGCTTCAAAACAAATTGTTCTCAGAGCTCCAGCTTTGGCACAATAGTTCTCCCACTAATTTGCATAATTAGGATATCATTGTATCCAAGTTCTACCTAAGTTTATAAGAAATTCATTTAGCATCAGATAATCTGACAAGCACAAGAATGCAGATTTGAATCTCAGAGCAGCCACTTCATGTAAGAAAATGCCAAAGGTTAGGTCCATCCAGTCTACTCCCACGGTCCTGGGTAGCCAGGACCAACATTAGGTAATGGTCCTTTTTTTATATAGCATCCCAGGACTTAACTATCAGGAATATACATCATGGTATTTTTCCCTTTCCCAAGAAATTTTCTTTATGCTGAAGAAGCTACACGGCAAATAACAGTAACTGTATAATATATTTCTAATCTGAGATATTTCCATTAATCTTTCATCTCTTCATATGGAAACAAATGCAGCCTTTATACATTTTTGGCAATATGAAAAAGAAATACTCATCAATATATATGGAAACTCAAGAAGAGTAATTCATCAATCAGTCATATTTCAAATACTTACAAAGTTATTGCACACGTCACATTTTGGGTGATAGTGCTCCTTGTAGCAAGATTTATGATAAGGGTAATTCCCAGACATGGAAAACTACAGAAGAATATTAATGCGAAATTAGTCAACGTTATGAAAATCCCATGACATTTTCATTGTATTAAGGGGAAACAGATTAACCAAAAAGTGTCAATTAATAATAATTGGAATGGCCTTAGTCAATTATGATTTTAAGATGGCTCTACGAACAGAATGGGTCTTCCCACCTCATAATCAGAAATTGGAAGATTACAAGCATGGCAACGGAAACATTCTGGGTGCCAAACTGCACCCATGCAACTCAAAAATCGTCCATGACCAATCTCAGTATTGCAACCAGCACAAATCCTACACAGAGAGTTCAACCAAGGTCAAGTTTCAGGAGGCACAAATAAAGTCCATCAAGGGGGAACAAATGAAACATCCAATGTAATAAAACTTAGAAGAAAATGGAAACTCTTAAAAGGATTTCAACAATTTTTCATTAGGTTGTGGATGCACTATATGACGCTTCACTTATCTGATTGTTCCTACTGCTCGAGAGAAAACTCACTTTGTGTAATATTAATAGGCAGGCCTAAGCCTTTGATGTGTGGGCTTGGTGCACTGGGGACAGGAAAAGAGCGTTCTTTTTTGATACTAACACTGATGTACATGCAGAACATCTTCAAATTATTAATTTACTGACATTTGTGGAGTTTGTAATATTTAGCTTGAAGTTTTTCTTTTTTCTTGCTTTTGCTAACCATGTAACTTTAACCAGTGCAAATTTATCATTTTGTATTTTCTACTTTTCTATCTATCATGATGCTTGAACTAATTGAGCTATTGTGCCTTAGTAGTGCTTCTTGCTTTTAGAACACCAGTTGTAACAAATGTCTCCGTACTAAATTTATAGTTGGCATTAAAAATTTGAAAAAGAAAACAATATCAGAATATGGTACTAAGATATTGCATTGACCATGCATATCCACATCTTTGTTTGTTGCAAGCATATCTCCATCTCTTGCAGCAATTTCTACATTCGTATCTGCATGTAGGAAATATCTAATGCTTATTGATTTTTATGTTGGTGAATTCCAGCAGGTGTTTGGAACTTTGGATATCTTAGAGTCATCCCAAGCTTCAATCATGTTATTTGTGCAGTTTATAAATGGTCTATACAAATAGCTTTGTGCAAGGACCCAGCTATAAATGGTCCATGAGAGCAAAATGATAAAAAGGCACCTGTGAATTAGTCTGAACTTTAGTAATTGGAAACTTAGATGAAGGTTTGTGCTTCAGAGACTTGCTACAGATCTTTTGTGTCTCCATCTATGAGACAACCCGCAAATGGAGCACTTATTGTACTTTAACTAGCACTAAATGTATTAATGTCACATTACCAATTCAAGAGTTAATTCCAAACTAACATCTTTAGAATACATTTCACAGTTGATACAAAATAAGAATATTAACATTCCAAATGAATCAGACAGCATATCAAATACTAGGTGGAGCACCATATTCATAGGTCATTGAAAGATAACTTTTTGGCTTCTTTTTCCAGAAAAGCAAAAGACAGAGATGCCAAAATAAATGAGAGCCAAGAAGAGGTTTAGGAGATGAAAGGATTAGCTAGTGCTGTGGGTAGGCAGGCTAGTTACAAACCAAGCACTCAACTCAGTAACACCTGTGTATCACACATAATTTCACCAAATAACTACAAAAGATAGGATAATATCACACTATTCAAAATGTATTATAAGTAGTAAATACTCTTAATAAACAAAAGGGCACAGTGGAGCAAAATTTAACAAAACAAACACAATACCTGAACCCTGTCACAAAAGGGAATGGTATGGGTGGATACGTATTTCCATTATCATAACGAGGAGACTCAACATTCAAACTTTCTTGTAGAGCTCTAGCAAGTTGTTCATCTTCCTCCAAATGAGATTCATTATCTAAGAAAAGAAACACAATAAAATAAAATTCCGTAGCATATATTTTAGTTCCCACAAAGCAATAAAAATTTATTAAACTAAAACCATTGTAAAGTAGATCATAACAATCCATGAATGCATCAATAACTATAAAAAATGCCAAAAAAACACTCAACCACTTCATTGACCAAGTCAATAGTTTTTTTTCCTGCTCCCACTCAACAAATGTAAAAGAAGAAGCATTCTTTATCATCAAATATCAGTTGGAGAGAGAGAGAATTGGGGGAAGATGAGTGTGGGAGAGAAGGGAACACCAGTTTTCAGGCAATCTCCACTAGAACCTGCTCTAAATGAAGCAGATCCCCCATTCCACCCACATGCCAAAGGAAAAAATGAAAAGGATGGTTTAGTGCATTACAATGTAGAATGGTAGATTATTGAACTTTAGGTTATGATACCACTTGACTAATCAGTTTTTATATGGTATCAGCATGATTAATTGATAACTAGTATTTCTGCACCCTTTCAGTGAACCAAGGAGGATAAGGAATACCACCAAGTCAAACATCTATATGAAACCAATCAACAGTTAAATACAGTATGCACAGGTTAATGGTGCATTTAATTTGTATTACCTCTACAATCAATTTAATTTCCATGAAAATATCAACATGACTAAATGACTACTTGCATTCTTTTGTTGCATCGGAAATCATTTTTAGTGGGTAGTTCCCCATACTAAAAAACCAAAAACTAACCTGTGATTATTAACATAAATCCATACTATCAACCGAGGTTTTACTGAGAGCAGAAGTTTTTTTTTTTTTGACAGAGAGAGAGAGAGAAGTCATAAACTCGTAATTGTATACTAATAGTAAAGGCATTCATTCAGCTTCATGTTGCATCACTTTTTGATACTTAAAATGACAAGAAATTTAGGAGATTTGCAGACCATACAATCCCAAGTGCCACGAGCATTCACAATCCCAACTAACAACAACATTACTCACCAATCACATTTTTCCCTTTTTGATCTTCTTCTGAAAGGGAAAGTGCAATAGCACGATCTATATCTTCATTCTCATAATCTGACCATGCATCCTACATTAAAGATCCCCAAGACAGTAAGCAGAGGAAAAAATAAAAGTTGAAAAAAAAAAGAAAGAAACAAAAGCTAAAGAGTATTAGCTAACGTAATTGACATCTCATCGACGCCAAATGAAATAATGAGAAAATAAGCACCAACAATATAAGCCTGAGAAGAAATCTATTTATCCTTTCCTTCATTACCTATCTTAAATAATGTTAAAAATTTCCAACTTTGTAGCACCACTTGATAAGAGGAGGCATGGTCAACAAGAAAAATAGAGGATCTCAATAAGCAGCAGCAACAGTAATTACCAAATTAGAAGGTTCATTCCAAACCCTGTCGTCTTCGTATTTTCCATGGTACTGCCCTTGTGAGATTTTTTGGCTGGAACCTTTGAAAATTTTGCTTAACCAACCCATAATGTGAGATGTTACTGGCACATGTTCCAGAAATATTCTGCCTGCACAGGGAGTCAGTAAATCAAGAAAAACATCAAAATCAATATTACATGACACAAGTATCACAACGCCCTCAACCTTTGCAAGTATGGAACATGAAAGTCCTCAGAATTGTCAAAGTTCAAAAACAGAAAATGGAACATGAAGCATAAGAATTACTACTGCACAAATATGCCACTAATTATTGATTCAAATTCTTGCAGCACCAGAATATGACCATAATAGTATATATGTTCCTTGTACAAAATTCTTCACTTACAAAAGGTTCATGGTTAAACACTTTTTGACATACCTCAATTAAAGTGAAAAGGGAAAGTTACCAGTAATATCCATGCTAAATTGGGAACCACAAACATAACAATTAAGTTAGCTAAGAAATGCATCACCAACACCGCTAGAAATTTAATTAGTTTGTCACAAGCAAGAAAAACCAAGCAGGGTTTTGAGGCCGCAGCTCAATTTGATTAAGCATCTGCCTTAACCCTGACGTGGTAGGTGTTCAGACTCAACACATCCAATAAACTGAAGTCAATGAAAACAAGAAATCTTGCATGATTGAATTCAGTTTAATCAAGTAGCGTGGATGAGTAACATTTATACACAGGTTATGCAGAACATCAGTCCATGGTTAAACCAATCAGTGTTTGAAATTATTACATGCAGACCTTCAATTGCAAACAGAAAAGGTGTATAAATCCAATCCAAACAGATATTCCCCCATAAATAATTAAATAAAAACAAAGAAAAGAAACAACAAATAACGTACCCACCAGACATGTAATTCCTTATGATTCTAAACACCCTTGAATCCCAACCGAATGAGAGTCATAAAATTTCTTGGACAATCGAAAACAATAGGAAATATCCCATTCTCGTATCGATACAAGAAAAAAACCCTCTGAAAAGCGAAATATTCTTCCAGCTCGACATCTCCGATAAATTAATGGAACGGAATATAATTATCTCTCAATAAAAAGGAGAAAATTCAAGTTACGCAATCGTACTCACCTGAAATAGGTTGAGAATCTGCAGAGATGGAGGAACCAGGAGAGACCCAGATCAAGAAAAGGTCCCTATATGCTTGAAAGCGTCGTCAGCAGGAACATTTACAGTCACAAAGGAGATTCTTTGTTATACCATTCATTATCTTTGAATCCAGAGAAGAATCTATCAAGGCAAAAACGTTTAGAAAAGGAAAAAAAGAACCAACAAAATAAGAAACTAGAAAACCAAAATCCCTTCTTTTTTGCAGATAAATACAGAGGAAGATTCGAGGAGAAATCAATATCAATAAAACGAAATGAAAGAATACTTGAATTCTACGCAAAACCAGGTCAAAAGCGTGAATGCCCAATACTTCTGGCTTTTTATTTTTTTCCTTCACAAACTTCCTCAGAAAAAATCAAAACAAATAGCATCATATCTATTCGAGAACTTGGACGTTTTTTTCTTAGTTTTTTTGAGGCTATTTTGCATGTGGGTCCTTTACCTTTCTCACCAGTCAGGACAAAAACCCGGAACTCTTCGTAGTATAACAGAAGAGTAAGGACAGACACAACGATCCCTCGTCGCTCATCCTATGTAATGTACTCTGCCTGCGCCTTTTTTAATTTTTAGTGCGGTTGAGAAGAATAAAGAGAACCTTCTCAAACACAAGAAAAGGGGAGAGATCTTAACCTCTGAAGAACGCAGAAAGGTAATCAACCTTGCAGCATACAAAAAAGAAAGAAAGTTGAAAGAATCAAAGGAGCACTGTTCGGTAAGATTCCCAATCCACCAACGAGGAAGGAAATCTCATCCAAATATTATATCTACCAAGACCCTTTAATATGGGTTTGTAGAAAAACAGCCAAAATTTTCTAAATTGTTCTCCAGCTTTGACATCTTTCATTCTGTTTTATCTGCAAGTAAAGATATCTTGTAACTTGCATACAAGTCTATATAGTCAACAATGGATTTACCAACCTCTAGAAAGAGGTAATGATTTGATCTATTTTTCGTTTTAACATTGTCTTTGTGTCTTATTAACAAGCCAAACGTACCCTTCGTAATTCCCCTTACCAGATGCCATTGGCTAACCTAACTGGATCAAAACAGAAGGACCTGTTTTATCTCCGTTGTCCAAAACGACTAGAAATGACTAATTTCCATCTTATCTGATAGGATCATTGAACAAGGACTATCCATTGCCAACTTTCATACACGCGGCATGGATCCCTTGAAAATTGATTTTGTCATCATTATATAACTGCAGTTCTCCAAAAGATTTGGGGTCCAAACCAGAGAAGTAAAGAAATCAATGGCCAGGGTTTGATCATGATGATCAATAGTAGATGGTATTCTCCAGACCCATCACATTCTGCAGTCATGTATTCTTCTTCTTTATATTTATAAGGAGGAATACCCACTGCACATGATCCAACTTCCAGGCATGAATCCCGACTCCAAAGTCCACAGGAGGAATACCCACTGCACATTATCCACCACTTGTCATAAATCACTGCTTTAAGTTTGGTTTGGATCCCTGTAATCCTAATTATTATATATAAAAAGAGGTGAAATTGTCAATGCACTCCTTACTTTAATGATCAAGCAGTGTGGAAGTAGCTTTCATCTTTTTAGTAGATGGGCTCACCAAATATGGATTCTTCTCCTTCCATCTTTCTCAAAGGTATATACACCGATATTAAAATATATTTCATGACACATTATTAATGCAATAAAACAAATGCAGCCATTCTCATTTGTCACCCATTTTGCTTTCAGGCTGTCCAAAAACTGGGCTGAGGGCTGTTCTTTTTATATTGCAACCTCACATGCATACATGCAGTCATGGACAGCTCTACCCTCTAACTAACCATGGGCCAATTTTTTTTCAGGTTCACAGATTTTCTAAGTCACAAAAAAAAAAAAAAGTTTTGAGGGACACAAGACTAATGAAAATTAAAGAAAATAAAGCTTTCAACAACTCATATCATTGGGATTCTGGGAACTGGAGAAATACACAGCTGATGTGAACTGATGTGAAGGGGAGAAATGAACAAACAAAATGGTCAATTCAAACAAAGCAAGAGGCTTTTGTTCTTATTATTCAAAGGACGGTCTGAATAGGCTGCGCATCACGATAAAACTCTAGTAATGTAATCCATCGTCCAGACTCCAGACTCAGATAAGAAGAAGTCCATGGCTGTTTTTGGAATTTGGGCAAAATCGTAATCGAATTTTTCCCCTTGCACATGGAATTTTGTGATGAGGTTCTAGTAGATATTTTTCCTTTTATTATAAAAAAAAAATATCCATGGAATTCAAATGACAATCCGTGCATCCCTATATATGTCTTTGATTCTAGGGAGAATGATCAATCAGTCCAGATCAAAATTTTTATAGCCCTATAAATAAGGGAGAATGCATCCTGACCATGAATTGATGTCAAATTTAGAGACAGGATGTGGTTTATAGGGGGGAGAGGACTAATAATAAGGGGGGCTGGAATTCAGAATTCTGCATTGGATATATCCATTCTTCTCCGTTGATTCTATTAGCAGTGAAAATATATTTGATGCCCGTCGTTTTGGGAATTAGGATTTGCAGCTCACTGAGCGCATTGCACCTTACACTGACCTCACATACATCTTTCCGTGCATTGGGACACTTTATATAGACTTTACAAACACATCTCACCGTGCGTTGGAAAGTAAGAACATTTTTTATAATAAAAATATATAAATATGAAATATATTCCCGATACATGGTAGGATGTGCCTGTGAGTTGGCCGCTGGCATGAGGAGCAGATCTGAAGAGAGAGCATAAATCAACTGTAGTGAGGCCAGTGTCATCAGGAGGAGTGCTTTCAAAGCAGCTGAACCAAATATAAATGAATCATCTCAACTCTCTCAAATGGGCCAGTTGACAGTTTTTTCATATTTTATCTGTCCAAGTGAGTTGTTGATGGAGGAAATCAATCAGCCACACACAAAGAATCATCAAAATTTGAATGAACGTGAACTTGATATAGTGGAAAATCAGCCCATAAACAGGTCCAACCAACACATCAATCCTCAAGCACGGAAACTCCCCAGTCCCAAAGCCAAAGGGAGAGAAGCCAATCCCTCGCGTGTAGTGTTGCTTTATCCCAATAAAAGTACATCCAGCAGTGTTACCAACCTTGCACAACTCTTTCCACGTTTGACGGTTGCCGCACAAGACAGACACGTCACTAGTTGACACGAGATAGGTTGGTCAAAGCCATCAAACATGACTATAGTTTTTTGGGATGGATGCTAAATTTACGGTTAGGATACAGGGCTATAGGAGGCACTGTAATTTTAGATTTTTGAGGTGGGCTGCAATCCACTTGGTACTTTTTTTTTTCCTATCTTTAAAATCCACGATGACTACAACTGAATTTCCAGCAGCAGTTTTTAGGGTTGCAAGGTAGGGCTCACATGTAAAGTCTGGAAGCTGTAATCTGATAAAAACCCAAGAAAGCTGAAAAGCAGTTTCGTTGAGATGAGAAATCAATTTTTCGGTGAAGCTTAATTTTGGTAGGTTCTCTAAATCAACACAGCTCAATCAAATTATTAGCTTAATAATGCTAATTAAGGCGATGTGTGAAGGAAAAATTATTAAAAAAATACAATCTGTTTCAATTGAATGATTGAAAGAAGTGTCGGTGGAATTAATTAGAATGAACCGGAATGGGTGGAAGGTGCCAAATGATTGGTTAGTAAAGTCTTCTATTTGTGCTTGTTGTAGCAGAGAATTGGGTTATGGGTTTGGGTTGAGGGATGTTGCCCATTTGCCACCCCTAAGTTGACCATGAATTTAAGCGTAGCATAAAGTACATATAAAATGCTCAGAAATAAAAGGGATCACGAAAAACAACTCAAAAGGGTGGCTTTTTCTTTCCTTGAGGGAGGATAAGGAAGAACAGTGGTTAGAAGATAAAAAAGGGGGTGTGGGTGTGGAGCGGTTGTCTAAGTTTCGTTTCCAAAGGCGATACTTTTTGTTGGGGAAGATGGGTCACTGTAACTTTGGAGGAGAATCTCTGAGGCGCGTCTGAAGACACTATTTTTAGAACGTTATTTGCCCTCACTCAGTTTCACTGAGTTTGCTGTTGGATTATAGGCAAATTCGTTCCCAGGATACAACAAAGTCTTGAGCGAGAATCTACAACTAGCAAAGTTGAAGAGTCTCCAAAGAAACCTTCTATGAGACTGTAGCAGACCGAACTGAGAGAGAGAGAGAGAGAGAGAGTGAATTTCGAAATTRTGTGTTTTGGAGTCTGATTCATGCTCCTTAAATAATTTGTGAAGAGGTATGAAGAAAAGGTAGGTACTGGTTTAGAGAAGGCACCTTGAACAATCACAACTTCAAACATTATGACTATTTAAAAAGTAGTTAACAGTATTGTGCCTCTTGATCACACCTGATCGAATTGTGACCGTTGATCTCATCAACGGTGATCAACGGTCATCAATGCACCAAAATTAGAGCCGCCCATCGCGAGCCACGCGGGTGCGAGCAAAGTGCGCCTCTAAAGCGTCTCATTGCGCCGCACACACGCGTGCGCGCACGTTGCGCGGTATCGAATCCCCATACTCTCCTCTACTAATTCTAAGGAGTGTAAATCAGCTCCTATTGAAATACTGAAAACAAAACTTATATTTTTCCAATGTGGGACAAGTTCAAAACTGGGTTTTGTAAGAGAAAAACTGATTTTTTCAATCAAGTGTGTAGGTGCAATTTCTCATGTAATTGACCAATCAAACCCATTGGATTTAATCTCTTATGAGATTAAAATCCAACACCTTTTGTCTATATACATATAGTGGTGCAGGTGTGATGTATAAAGGTCAATGTCAAACTGTCAAAGTGTTCAACAAAGTTTGACTTTTCTTTTTATCTTTATTGTCAGAAAGGCCTGCCATTTGAGATTGAGCTCCCCTAGGGATGGGCGGCTATTCAGCCTCATCCACCTGGCCCCGATGGGGCGATGGGTCGGGGATGGATATTAGCTATGTGTTTAGTTCTATGGATGACTTATTTGTACTTTTTTTTACTTTAAATGTTTATTTATATTTTTTCACTTTTAAGGGATGTTTGGAACCGTGGCCATATTTAAAAAAAACGGTGCCACGCCGTATCTATACGGGCATTTCAACAAACGCCCATGTATCTCATTGTTTGGTTCAGCCAATTATTAAAAAATTGGACATGCCTTTAAAATTGGGACCTTGGTGTTTCATACATCGGTGAATCGTTTCCCCCAATGGTTGATTGATGTATATCCTATGTGTTGCTTACCTGTCAGCACATACATGAAAAATGGTGATAAAAATCACCTTACCAAACAGCATAGTATTGCTCACTGCCCACGTGGTAGAAGTCTTTTTTTTTTGTGTAAAATGGGTCTTGGAAGCATAGGTGTTTTTTCTTGAAAATCAGTCCCAAAAAGCACCCATGCTTCCAAACACCATGTAAACGTTTATTATTTTTGTTGTTTAATTGGGCTTCACTTTAAACGTTTTTTATTCTCCATCTCAGATTAATACCTATTAAAGTGTGCCATATCAACATTTGGTTTCAAGAAAGGCTGGGGCATTGGAGGAAACAAGAACTTAATGTTTCCCCAAATGACCCATGCACAAAAATCAAAGCATTTCAATTTTCTACCATTTATTTGATAAACGGTGAATCCAAACAGTTATTTCATTTTGCTTCATATGCAATAAACACCAATGCCTATATAGCATTGATGTGGCAGCATTTTTTCAATAAATGCCAATGGAACCAAACAGTTGTTTCATTTTGCTTCATATGCAATAAGTGTCAATGCCTATCCGGCGCTGATGTGGTGGCGTTTTTTCAATAAACGCCCACGAAACCAAACACAACCTACATTGATGATGGGGACGGGGATGTAGAGTGAAACCTCTCCCCATCTTCATCTTAATAATTTATATTAAATATATAATATAATTTATATTTTAATCTTTTTATTTAAGTAAATCTATTTTTCAAAAAAAAAAATAATTAAGTATTTTGGAGATTTGGGTCCTCACGGGGAACTTGTCTTCATTGGAGATATGGTCCCCATCCCAGTCCCATTCCTACATGGAGACAGGGTTATAAATGGATCAGATTCGAATCAAATCTAGCTACATCTACATTCTCATCCAATTATCAAGTAAGATTTTGGATTTAATCTACAACCATCATATTGTGCTTAAAATGATAAAAAAAAATAAAAAGTTTTAAAACAACTTGATTACCATTTTATTTTTCTCTTATTCAGTTTTCCATTGTTGTCATTGATGATGACGGTGATGATGTGTCAACTTTTTGAAAGAGAGGAGTACTAATAATAATTAATGACTTCTAATTAATTAATTAATTTCATCTATTAATTACTAATAATAATAGCTCACTGATAATAATTTCTTATAATAAGTACTGCTAATATTTAATTACTGATATTAACTTATTACTGATAATATTTCTCATTATTAATTTGGAATGATAATTAATAATGATTTTCATAATGGTAATTAATAATTCAGAAATAATAATTTTATATGTATATTAACTCATATTAATTATTTTGAAAATAGTTATTAAATGTTAATTATTTATATTAGAATTATTATCAGAAATTATAATTCATACATTTATATGAAATAATTAATTATATTATTATTATCAGTAATTATAATTAATTATTACTAATAATAATGATTTTTGATAAAAAATAATTACTGATTATAATTACTTTCTGATAATTAATTCCTTAATTACAATAATGATAATTATTACTTTGGAATGTTAATTAATTAATGGTAATTAATAAGTATTTTAATCATGTTTAATTATTAATTGGGATATAATCATTTTATTTTTATATTAATTCGTATTAATTTTTTATAAATATATAATCAGTGTTAATTATTATTATTATTATTATTATAAGTAATTATAATTAATACTATTTTTATTCTCCAATAAATATTTCATTTAGTGAAAAATTATAAACTTTCAATTATTCATTATTGTTAAACTAAAAGAGTTATAAAATAAATTATTATTTCAGGAATTAACTAAAGATCATAATTATAACAAACTAATTACTTCATCATCATCATCATAATAATAATAAYAAYAACAACAACAACAACAACAATAATAATAATAATAATAATAATAATAATAATAATAATAATAATAATAATAATAATAATAATAATAATAATAATAATAATGANTAATAATAATAATAATAATAATAATAATAATAATAATAATAATAATAATAATAATAATAATAATAATAATAATAATAATTTAATATTATTGATTTCAAAATCAATACACACATAATAATAACATATTATTACTAAATAATAGTAATAATAATATACTTGTTATTATTACTGATTTCATAATTATTAATATTATTAATCATTATTACTTAATAAAGACATGGAATAAAAAAATATTCAAATTACCACTAAATGAATGAACTAAAAATCTATGAGTATTCTAAATGACTTGAATTTGACACATCAAAATGCCCAAAATTATAATTTCAACCTACATTTTCTATCTCTAACTCCCAATTCCCATAATTCAAACATACCATTAGGTTATGTACAGGTTTCCCTACCTTTTTCCTAAAGATAAATTCTAGCCATTCTACGTGCATTGTGGGGAGCTAAGACTTAAAATCCATAACCATGATCGACCAAAAGAAGTGTTGCCACCTAACTTGGAAGTGACTTCCATACTCAGGATGACACCATTATTCTCCTTTCTTTCATGTTTCCTTTGTTAGATGGGCTTCCGAGTCCTAATTATATTGTTAGTTGATTGTAACCATACATGATGATGATTTGATTGTAGTCATATATTTTTCATTTCTTACTTTAGAGAATGGATGCATAAAAAAGTGTTGTTTGGCATGGATTGTTTTTTCCAAGCAGCTCTTTGAATGATTTTTTTCCTTATTTGCCTCTTTGAATGAATACCATAAATGCTTTTTATCCATTCATATGTCCCTAAATATTAAGCAGTATTGGTGATATTGTTGTAAACATCCATTTAAATTTACTATTTTATAAATAGATTAATGATTTCAAAGTCATTGATACTTTTTTGGGGGTGTATTATTCAACAGAACATTGATTTTTTATTGTTAAATAGTAAATTTCAAATTAAATGATACTGTAGTTGCCCCTTACTTAGTATGGGATCATTGTCTAGATAAAACATGGTAAGTCTCTTAAATCAAATAAAGAGCCTATCCTAAATGTCTACTATAAATAATAAAAAAATGAAATATTTCAGATTAAATCAAATAATTAGTTATTGAAAATTACTGAATTAAGTAAATAATAATAACAATCAATTATTTATAGAAATAATTAATAATAATAATAATAATAATAATAATCATCACCAAGTACTTAATTAAGTAAATAATAAAAAATGAAATAACAATAATCAGTTATTATTAATGTTTATTCAAAGCATGCCCCATAATAATTACCAAATACAGTAATTAAACCTTAAATAAGAATCAATATTTATTACCGGTCATTAAAATTGTTAAGCATTAATGTTTATTCTTAAATGGAAAATATGAATTAACAAATCTATTATATAATAATTATACTCGGTTGGAAAAAATATTTTAAGTAAATATTTAAATAATTACAAATTTAGTTAATATTATTACTAAATAAAAAAAAATTTAAATTAAATACTATAATAAAATAATAATAATAATGATGATTAAATTAAAGTAATAAATGTTTCAAGTTGAATTTAATGACCTGTATAATTTTATGGGTTTGACATATAAGAGTCAATTTATGTGAACCCGTAGACTGTATGAGTGTCTTAAAAAATAACAGTTTATAAACAGTAATAAAAAATGATAATAAAAATTATTAATATAATATATAATTAATTAATTTTTCCGTACTTAGTTCGGGGTCATTCACTAGTTATATATAAAAACAGATCTTGCTTATAATGGACCTACAATTAATATAGATACATTGTAGTTTATCATGTCTCAGAAATAGAACCCAGAATTGAAGCACGGATAGGATTGGATCAGGCGTTGGATAGGTCAATCCAGCATACTGGCAGGGCAGCCTCGTCAAAAAATATTAAAATAGAGTGCTAAAATTAAGAGTCTAAGACTCTAGAGGCGGTGGTATCTCTCAAGTCAACCCACCAAATTCATTTTCACAAATAAGAAAGTCCTACGTCTCTTCGTTAAAAGACACAAACACCCATTGCCATTGGCATGGATATATAATGGCGATCGAGAATGGAAATCTAGTTCTGTAACTGAGATTAGTAGGATTAGAATTCTCTTGTCACTCACGTAATGTGCATCTCATGTTGCATTTGATTAAAAATACAACTTAGGAAAAAAAAATCAAATGAAATAAATATTAGAAAAGAATAAAGAAAAAAATACAAGATTATAAAATTTCTTCTCACTGTTTAGTTGTCAAGGAGAACATTCCTAACAAAAGTTTCTGGGCTGTTTTAGCTGCCACCTGACCACCAGTTAGGATTTTGATAAACCAAAGAATGGTTGTGGGTCTCTGTCTCACCCATAGTCTATTGTAACTTCATTTAATTTCCCATATATTTTGAAGAAAGAAATAGTTGTGGATCTATCATAAAAGCCTTTAGCAACTAGAAAATCTAAACAGTGAACCCTACTAATTTTCTAAGAACAGTCAAGCACTTATACTGATGGTTTCTTGAGAAAATGTTGAAAATTTCTGTTTTCTGTTCTAGCATTTGGCATAACAAGCTAGCCTAGCCTTCCAATTTCTTTTCTTTTTTGTTTTGGTATTAGACTTGCTTTTTCCCCACCAATATAGTTATGTAGTTGTTTCCCCAAAATGAGATGTTCTCAAGTGACCCTTGAGCTATGGGCTTTGGCTGGCCCAAATGAGCCTGAGAGAAATCCATAATTGAAGTCCCAAAAGTTGAGTAGTTCGTATCTTGGATTTTTGAATTATGAAATCCTGATAATCAATTAATCACCACTAGTTTGTTAGATCTCCATGTTTCTTTATTAAGGCAATAATACCAATATGGTCGATCCAATAATAATTAATATATATTTTCGGAGTCATCTATGTCACATTGTTGTTGTAATTGTATACGAAACATATCGCATTTATTTCATTCTGCCTTATGGAATTAAAAGAAGGGTAAAATAAACCTCCTCTGAGCATGGTTACTGAGCCGTTGTTAATCCGGACGGTCAGACCGTTCGGCCCAAGAATCATTCAAGCAGTTGGTTTCATTTTATCTCAAATCTGGTTTTTAGTAAAAAACCGTTGAATCGGTTAATAATTCATTGACCAAGGCAGTCGAACCGTTGACCCGTTCAATGGTTTTTTTGGGCGTTTTTAAATTTTAATTATTTATTTTTATTTTTTTAATTTATTTTGTTAAAGCAAGCTGCCCATTCGGACCAAACGGTCGAACCGTCAACCTATAAACTGGTGACTAGAACGATTCTGATTCTGGGTCATTTTTTAAAAGATTGCCTCTTAGGTTTCTGATAATCACAAAAATATTTCCTAAAGTTTCATTGTAATAAAAACCTCCTGTAATTTTGGGAAATTCTACATTTATCTCCGTTTCCATCATTGTCTCAGTTCATTATCAAGAAAAAAACAGTATTGTCTCCATAATAGAGACTTTGAAATTATAAAATTGCTCTTACTACTTCAATTTATCGTAACGAGTTTATAAAATTAAAATACTTTACTCTTTAATCTGACTTGAGGATATTTTAGTTAAAAATTAAAAGCTTTTTTTTTTTGGAGTATTTTAGTAAATCTCCATTTGAATTTAGACATAGGGGTAAACCATGTATTTTCATAAAAATAATGCATTAAGCCAACATTTTTTAGATGGACAATGATGGAAGGGAGGTAATTGCAAGATTTTTCAAAATTACAGGGGAGGTTTTTGTTAAAATAAAACTTCAGGGAAGGTTTTTATATTTTACCCTTAAAATGGCCTCATTCATTTGATATTTTTTTGTAATTTATTCCGGTAAAAGTGCACCCATGTTCTTTTGATTTCCAGGATTCCTAGGTAAATAATAGAATAGCATTTTTACCCATAAAAAAACTAATATAAAAATAGGTAAAATTGTCTCATTGTTCTTTATAAAATTTCCCCCAAGTGGAAAAATTACTTATTTACTCAAGAAAAATAGAAATTGGAACTTATTTTACCATAAAGCCTATTAATAAATAAGTTGGTCAATGAAAAAAAGATATCCATTGACTAACCTTTCCAAACTTATTTAATGAGGCGGAACAAAAGATTAGGTGAAAGGGCTTTAGCCCATCCATCCACTCCACTACATTAATTTATACTATTGTTGTGAATACAAGATTCTCTGTTAAATTACAGGCAAATAATGCATGCCAATAAACAAGCCATCAAGCGAACATGACATGCCAGTTGGAATGCCTTATTGAATGAAAATCAGTAAAACCAGCAACTCCCAATTAGGTATTATAATCAGAGATCCCCGGTGAATTATCTCAAATTCAATGTAGGATGTTGTTGTCTTTTCCGGCATCGTTCTGCCCGGAGCTAAGGTTACTGGTGACATCAGATGCGTAAAACTCTTAACAGTTCGTTCAGTGTCCGATCCTGGGGCGGTTGTCTTTTGCCATTTTTCATTTACATAACTAGAGAATGACCCCGTATTAAATACGGGGTTAGTATTTTTTGATAATTTTTATTTTGTTTAAATAAAAAATGTCTAACTTTTTATTATTATTCCTTTATTTTTTAAAGATTATTTAATTTGTATTATAATATTTAGTTAATTAATTATTATTGTAATTATTAAGTATTTAATTTATGATTTTATTATCATAGTAATTATTATAATTAAAATCTTTACTGTGAAAATTTAAAGATTAATCAAAATGTAATATT
Organism: Nelumbo nucifera; assembly: GCF_000365185.1. The sequence continues at coordinate 6,190,919 of NW_010729087.1, forward strand.
TATTTAATTATTTAATTAAAGATTAATATTATTTTTAATTAGTAATGGTGAGGATTATTTTCTTACATTCTTATTAATAATCAGTATTTAATTACTGATATTGTTGTTATAATAGATTTCTAATTACACTAAATTTTGGTAATTTACATAACTTTAATGCACAATCAGTTTTTGAACCGTAAGGCTCTTAATTAAAATTTGTTTGTGACTAAAGGTAACCACTTTGTTTTTTAGGAGTGGATGAGCATACTTATGGGATGTTGTTTAATTAAATTTTAGGATGCCACATGTTTAATTAAATTTTATGAATAAACATGTGTTAAGAAAGGGAAGGACTCTAACTTGACAATATATATATATATATATTTACTTAATTTTTTATTATTAAGTATTTAAATTGTTATAATTGCTTTCTTTACTTAATTAAGTTTTTAATTATTATTATTATTATTATGTATTAAAAACTTGGGGTCGGGACAAGGAGTATGATCCTTACCCTCCGAACCCGCCCATTGCCATCTCTACCCAGGGAGTCATCCCCCAAACCCATGAATATATATAGTTCCAATAAGTATGGTAATTATAAATGTACTATCCAATACTTATGGGAATTATTAAAACTTCCAATTATTTATTTGAAAAATTCAAAGTTTTATAATATAACTTTCACTAAATTAAATTACCAGAAGCCGTATTTTTTATTAATAATTTGAACAAAATTACTGAAAATATCAATAACTACTTTTTGCTAAAAAATTAGTTATAATATAAAAAATAATATAAATCTAAAATGAAATAAATTTATATTTATTGAATTAAATTTTCCAATGAAAATTTATCAATATTTTTTAATTATAAAGTTTATATTAATTATTAATTTGTTAGTAATCATTTATTTCAATAATTAATTTAGACACACTTCATGAAATTAAAGTGACAAAATCAATAATTTTCAGCAAGTAATTTCTATAAATTAAAATTTTCCTATTTACAAAGTTATATAATTAGTGTAGGCAGGGTAAGGCTGGGGTAAAGAGCAGTCTCTTTGAAAGACAGAGAAGGGTCTTGTGAACGGGGAAGCGAGGACCTTTCTTGGGTTGAGAATGCAGGGAAGATGGGGAGAACTCGGAGTGTGTTCTGGGGTGCTAGGTGACAGGTTGCTTAGGATCGGATGACCTCTGATACGAGGAGGATCCTTATTTATGGAGGAGATCCCAAGATCCTAAAAGGTAGGAGATGAAGATATTCGTTCCGTATTAGGGAAGGGAATATTTGATTCGCTGTCAATTATTGGATTCACTAGTAGGGTATCGCCACGTGTTTCATGAGGATCTTCTCAGGGATTGACTTTCCTTATCCTCGAGATCCCTCATTATTCACGTGTGCTACTACCTTTTCGCACATCATAACTAATCTTATGACATCACTGTTTGGTGGTTGGTACTTCGCCGATTCCACGTGGCAGCCCGTAGGATTCTGGGCACACGTGGGCCCCACCATGGGCTTGGCTTGCTGTCCCTTCTAACCCGTCATCAAGAGTGGGCTCACGGGCTATAAGTTCATCACATGTTGTAGCGGGTGTATCTTCATCGCACGCTCAGGTGGGCTTGGGTCCTTTGGACGGGTCCCTGTGGGGTTTCTTTTGGTTCGAGCGTTGACTAGGCTCGGTGGACCGTGGGTTTATCGCGATTTTGCTTCGTGTATTGCGAGTACATCGCAGAGGTGGCAGTGTGTTGCAAGTTCATTGCGGCATGGGGGTCGATTGCAAGCTGCTCGCATATGCTTCTGTGGTGTTAATCCTTATGTCTGAGTGTTCTTTGAGGGTCTTAGTGATTATAAAATCACTAATATTAATAATATATTAGTTAACGATTAGTATAACATATAAATTGGGGTTTGTTGGAAACTGGATCGAGTTAAATGAATAAATTACCAAACTCAGTAATTTTCAACAAGTCATACTTAGTAATTAAAATTTCCTATTTACCATCTTATATTATTACTGGAATAAATACTTATATTACTGATATTATAATACAGATGTTAATATTAATGATTTGGAAGCCAGTAATGTTAATAAAATATTAATTGCTAAAAATAATATTATTAATTATAATTACATATATTAAATAATCTTCATTATATATGGATAATGCTAGTAATTATAAATCAGTAATTAAGATTATTAATGAATCTGAATATTAATAATAGAAATAATTATAATATTAAAAGTACTGATTTTAATAGAAGTAATGGTAACAATGATATTGAAAACAATAAATGCCCGAAAGTGGTTTTTTTAGTAATAATTACTTATTACTAAAAATTTATTGATTTTAATACCAGTGAATATTTATCAATAAGTTTTAATTATGGAATTTATATTTATTAATATTTTAAT
>NW_010729087.1:6193499-6206679 GCF_000365185.1 Nelumbo nucifera
TTTATCAATAAGTTTTAATTATGGAATTTATATTTATTAATATTTTAATTAGTTATTAATTTTGTAGTTATCATTTATTTAAATAATTAATTTAGGCACACATTCTGAGATTAAATAGCTGACATCTGAAATTTTCAGCAAGTATATTTATTAAATTTTAATTAATTATTAATTTTTCAATAATAATTGACCAAAATAACTAAATATATATATATATATATAATAAATGTAAATGTAAATAAAATAAATTTATATTTTTGAAATAAAATTTCCAGTGAATATTTATCAATAAGTTTTAATTATGGAATTTGTATTTATTAATATTTGAATTAGTTATTAATTTCCAGTTATCATTTATTTAAATAATTAATTTAGGCACACATTCTGAATTTAAATAACCGGAATCAGTAATTTTCAGCAATTAATTTCTATTAATTAAATACAACTATTTATAAAGTTTTATAATTAGTGATTATAAAATCTGTAATGTTAATAATATATTAATTAATTATCAGTATAACATTAAAACTGGGTTTGTTGGAAACTAAATTGAATTAAATATGACTATTAAATAATTATTATTAACATTGTTATTAATCATCATTAATGACTTAAATCGGGTTTATAATACCTAACTGATTTAATTAATGTTAATTATCATTAAATAATCTTAATCATTAATTATTATTAACATTGTTATTAATTATCATTAATGACTTAAACCGGGTTTGGTTTAATACCTAACTAATTTAGTTAATGTTAATTATTACTAATTAACGTTAATAATTAATTACACCGATAATTGGTTTAAATGCATTAAACCTGGGTCTCTTGGAAATTGGGTCGGTTTATGTCCATATAACCAGTTAAACCGAACCTATTAGCTAATAAGTAGAATTCGGATTCGAAATCGACGAAGACCCGACTCACCCGATCCATTATGCATCACCTTCTTAACCCGACTCTTAACTCGACAGAGTGACGGCAACAAACATACATCGGCCGTCGAGAGGCCAAAGAACGGTGGTTTATCACCCATTTCAACAAAAATATGTGTTAAGTATTCGAAATAAAACAAGAGAATAAGAAGGGAAGATGGAAAAATCAAAACAGAAAAAGAAAATGTAGTTGGGTTGTGATCACAGCCGCCGATGAATGCAGTTCACCAGTGGCCGGGCACAAATGATCGCCAGTCGTTCAATCGTCTTCTCAGGCGTTGGTTCTTATTGCATTCAGGAAACAATGTTTATCTTATGAAGCTCCTGGCCACTAGCGGCTACGCATGGTTGGCGGTCATTTCTAAACAATATAAAACTTATAATAGTAATTTAAAATAGTAACGAAGGAGCAACAGTCAACTAAGAAGTGAACAGAAATTGAAAGGCTAAAATTGTTAAAACTTACTGATGCAAGCAATTAAGTTCGTATTGAACAGAATATGAAACACGAAAACAACTGAAAAACATATTGAGCATGCAAATATAGTAACTGGATTGAATTACTGCTTCTCTAAAGTTGCATTCTAACTGGATTGAACCACTGCGCTTCTCTGAAGTTGTAGCTTGAGGAACCCGGTTGAATCTCTGCTTTCTCTAAAGTTGCAGTTTCAGGCAAGTTGAACTCAATACATAAGTGCACAGTTGCGGTTTGAATGATAAGATTGAAACCTGTCTTAGTAACCCATTAACCTCTCCTCTGACTATAATTTAGGTACGTGGCCTTCCAACCCACTACATATTACAATGGAATGAGTACTTGATAAATATTTTGACAACTATTAAAAGTGGGTATTAATTTTTTTAAAGATGGGATAAAAGTATTTTAAGAGATTTGTGTTAAAAATATTTTCAAGCACTTACAACTTTGTGCCTACCTCATCTATATACTTCATCTATAATTGAGGAGGGCATTATATAAGGGAAACTTGCACCTCACACAAAACCCAAACACTAAGGCTTTGTTCCCTTTTCGGTAAATTACTTACCTGGGTAAGTCTTTCCTGTGTAAGTGCATTTACCCATGCTCTTTTATTTTTTATGTAAATAAGGCAATGGCCATTTTAATCATAAAAATCCATTATTACAAGGGGCATTTTTGTCTCATTCAAGTGTTGACAATTTTCCCTCAAGGTGGAAAAATTATTTATCCACTTAGGAGATGGGTATCACTTACCCGGTAAGGAATTCAGATATACACCCCACAACGTCCCACATCACATCCCTGCCTTGTATTGGGAACATCTCTTGATGATGACATCATCAGGTATGGTATTATCATCAGGAGATGTTCCCAATACACAACGGAGATGAGCTGTGGGACATTGTGGGGCTCCCCCTTGTGGGGCGCAGAAGTGAATTCTCGGGTAAGTGATACCTAGAAAAATAAATTATCCCTGATCTGCACATAAATCTGAAAAAAGAGCATGGAATTCTTGGTCAATAGGAATCAAAATCCCATTGACCAACTTTCCCCCTCTCAAAATCCAGAAACAGCATGCCCCCTAAGAATATCTAGAACAAGAACTTGAGCTCTATTACTGTCACCCGGTTGCCCTCTCTGTGAAGATGGTTATATGTCACTCTCTAGCTTCCTACAACCTACATTGTTCCAGCGTGACCTTGCACGTCCACGTCATCGACCCACAATCTTTAAGCGCATCAATAGTTGTTTTTTAAATCTCCTTCTATGATAACGTTATTAGCTTTTAAGTCCACTAGGGCTGCCCTCATTTCCGTTGCGGCAATGGAAGATACCATTTTGATCAGCTCTCCTCTATGGTTACGGATAATATATCCATAAGCACATAGATCATTTAACAATTTAGATGCAACAAAATTTATTTTCAATTCGTCTGGTTTTGGTGGAGTCCATTTAATCCATATGTCTGGTTTTTCATGTCTTTCCTTATATAGGCCCATCATCCTTTGAGCTTCAATATGTTCTCTACAACTTGATATATAATTCTTGCTCTATAATTTAAAGTGGGCTATAATTCTTATTTTTAAATATTTTTTCATTTCTGTTTTTCCATAAATACTACACGATATATAACCTGTTTTCTCCCGCACCTTATTCGATTCTTTGAGGTGTCTCAGTTTGTGCATTTCATTCCACCATTCTAACTTTTAAGACACTTCTGGTGTCTATTCTAATCCGGGCCTACAATATTATTACCAATTGTTCCCCAAGCTTGCGTTGCTATTTCACAGTTAGAAAAGACGTGCATTGAATCCTCGGCCTCTCCACAGATTTGGCAATCAGGATCAATGGTAAAACCTTTATTACACAACTTGACCTTAGTGGGTAGTTTGTTTCTCATGATTATCCAAAGAAAGATTTATCTTTGGAGGACGTATTATATTGTTTATTTTTTATTTTTTATAATTTTCCTTTGCGTTTCAAATGGGGTTTCCTCCTTATTGAGGATCTCATAAGTTCCCCACTGGTACTGGATCCTCACATTATCTTATCATCTGTCATCCAAGGGTAGGACTATCGATTTGATTTTGTGTATCACTTGCTCATTTTAGCTTGGTCCCAATTTCTATTCTCATTAAAGATGGTTTCACTTAGGCCCCGTTCATTTTTTGGTAAGTTATTTATCTAGATAAATGCATTTACCCAGATAAGTATTTTCCAGAAAAGATTTATCCGGGGGTAAGTGCATTTACCCATGTTCTTTTATTTCTCAGACAAATAAGACAATAACTATTTTAGCCATAAAAATCCATTATTACAAGGAGCATTTTTGTCCCATTCAAGTTTTGACAACTTTTCTCCAATGTGAAAAAATTATTTACCCATGGAGGAGATGAGTATCATTTACCTTCTTGGTCAATGGAAATCAAAATCCCAATGACTAACTTTCCCCCCTCTCAAAATCTAGAAAAAAAACACCCCCTTATTAATGTTGCATTCTCCCCAATTTCAATTACATTATGGGTATTATTTATGGTATCTATAGGGTAGTTATCCACCCATTTGTCTTTCCATAACTTGCACCTACCATTTCCTATTTGCCACATCAAACATTTTTTATCCACCCATTTGTCTTTCCATAACTTGCACCTCCTACCATTTCCTATTTGCCACATCAAACAATTTTTTTTTTTTTTTTCTTTATATGGTTGTAAACACCTATGCGGCCGGGTTCAGCTCAAGAGCATTTCTTCTTTATATTTTTTAAATATTTACATGTAGGAAGTCTAGTAATATCCTCCAATCTAACTTCATTATGTTAGCATTATTACTACATTCCAAATTCCCACCGATTTTTTGGAGTCTGGTCACGATTTGCCATTTTTCTAGGCAATGAGGTTTTTATCCTTTTTGTTCCCCCATAGGAATTAATGTTGGAGTTTATCCCATTTCCCTTATCACTTGTTTGGGGAATTGGAATATACTCATTTGGTATTGGGTTATATTTCCAATGCTTTTAGCAAGACAAGTCTTCCCCCTCTTGATAGAGTTCTACCCCTCCATCCTTCCAATTTATTTTTAACTTTTTGGAAACAATCTTGGAAACAATGCAGGTAAATTTATTTCCTCTTGCTTTCATCTGCAGTTATTAATGTTGTTTTGAAATCTCATAGTTTGTGTTCCATTAAAAGCTCCATGGCTTTTATCATTTTTGGCCTTATACGCATGGGAATCTCCAGTGAGACACCACGGATAGACCTGTTCATGGGCCAGGTAGTCTGATAGACTGGCCTGGTCTAAGTTGGGTTTAGACATTATTTTAGGTCTGTGGGGTTAGGCTCAGGCCTAAAACACTAGGTTCGACCTTTTTTGGATCAGGTTGATTATATATATTAAATAATTAAAAACATATTTTGCTTAATATATAAAATATTTTTTCTTTGTTTCTCTTCTCTTTCTTTAAGTAATAGTGAGATATTTTATTATTTTTGAGTTTTGAGGGTTTTTAATATAAATAAATCATTTTTTATTAAATAAAAAAAGAAAAATAAATTTATTTTCAAATTTCTGGCCAGACTCGATCTTGGGCCTAGGCTTCAGGTTTTATATGAGTGCTAGGCTCGGGCTCGGGCTTGACCCTAAATATATTCTATTAATACATAGGCAAAGCCCAAACCAAACCCAACCCATATACAGGTCCAACCACGGATCCGTCATGTTAGATGACTAGGGGTGAGCAAAAGAAAAAGAACCGAAAAACCGAACCGACTGATATACATATATTCTATATATTTTATATATATTTATGTATATTATATATTATATATATTTTTATATATTATAAATTAATAAATATATATTATATATAAAAATATATATATATATATATCTTTACAATATATTATATTATTTATTAATTAAAATATAATATTTTATATATATTTAAACTGGTTTCGATTCAGTTTCAATTACCAGTTTTTCAAAAGCTAGTAATACCGGTTCGGTCCTAAAAGAATCCAACGATTCTATTAACCGATAGATGACACTTGTTCAATGCAACTCATATTGGTATTTGTTCTACTTTATTCGGAGGGACATACGTAAAATGTGTCCACGTTGGTTAATATCTTTACTATTCCAACGTAAGCACAGTCCACCCGCATAACTTATCGGGTCCACAACATAATGCTTATCAAAATTAAACATCTTGATAATTTTGCTTTACTTCTTGTTGGGTTAACACGTGTTTCACACACACACACACAAAAAAAAAAAATTAGGATTTAGGACTATGCAATCTAACCCAAAAGGCTTTATATGTCTACACCGAACCCGGCTACCCATACCCGGAACGTTCCATTGCTAGGATTTGACCATGGTGAAGGTTCATCTCAAAAGTTCCCACTCCATCTGTAGAGTAGAGGCCTTGAAAATCATTCTTCTCTCATCAACTAGAGGTGAGATCTAGGATACTTTGAGAGAAGACAAGGACTGCATCCGTAGCATCTACTGCTCATAAATTCTCCATTTCTTCTTTCACCTTCTCCTTCCTCCATGGCGACATCATCCTCTCCTTCCATCTCCTCATCATTGTCCCCTCCTTCGTTCTCTATTCCCCGTCACCTTTACCTTTAGTCTCCGACTCCGTATTAACCACTTGGTTCTTGGGATTCAACTCATCTTTTTCAAATTCATGGTCCCCGGCCTCATCTATATGTAGCTTCGATCGACGTGATGGTGTTGGAGAGTGTGCTTGATTTCAGCTTTAAGCTCTTCACACCTCCTGCGATGGCCATTAGATTTCATTCTCTTTGTTTTGGCCATTAATTCATGGGATGTTCTCTTCCTTATTTTTCGTGGTTTGTTTTTTTGATGGAGGACCTGCTTGGTCTGTCTCATCTTAAACCTTGTATGGTACCGACTTCTGGAGCTTTTATGTTTCATTGATACGGGAGTTTGACTGATCAGTTCTATCCGGGTATTTGAGTGCAAAATTAGGGGACATTCTTTTCCTCTTTACTCTTAGGCCCTGTTTGCATTTCATAAATTATTTATCCGGATAAATGCATTTATCTAAGTAATTGTTTTTCATAAAAGGTTTATTATCGGGGTAAATGCATTTACCCATATTCTTTTATTTCCCATGTAAATTAATTTACAAAAGGGTAAAATATGTATTTAAAAAATATTATTGTATCAATCTAACTTTTTTTCATTAAAGTTAACTATATGATTATCAGAAACATTACGTTTTTTTTTTTTTTTAATATTTTACGTCATAAAAAGCGTTTAAAAGTAAGATGAGATGTTGATGGGACCGGAAGAAAAATGTTTTGTCATATCACATCACTGATGACAGCGTTCAACAGTACAGGAAAACAAGAAATACCATCGATTAATGGAGGTTGAAGCCTCGGAGGATATCCATGGTAACTAGACGTGTCTTCACAAGATGTCATCGGAAAGACAGTACTGACCTCCTATTTTGAATCATTGTTCCACTCTTCCAATTTAATTTGAATCATCAGCTTAGGCCTTAATGGATCAAATTCAAATTCGAATTCGGAGGATGAGATCGAATGCCAATCACAGTCCTAAAAATCGTAGAACGTATACCATATATGCAATTCTATGCGCTTCAGAAAATAACAGGTAATCAAGCACTTGTATAAAATAAAAAGAGACAAAAGCTGCTTGTAAAGGTACAGAACACCACAATCAGACAAAACCTATAGAAAGTGCCAAAGATTCTCTGCCATCCAAGTTAAAGAAGAAAATTATAATATTTGAAAAATTTTTCACTTGTTTTTTTTTATCTACATCCCCCGCACCCAAGTTGCATATATACTAAAATCAGGCTCTACCGAATTTCTCATTTCTGATTCTGCATCGAGAATGTATACAACTTTGTCCCCCATTTACAAGTTTGCTTGTCTTATTCCACGTTGCTTTTGTCCTGGTTTTCTTATTAGGTATAACCAAAGAAAGTTTAATTTAATTTATTAATAGCAACAACAATTGTAACTGATCTGTTCTATTTTGTTCTTGGTTAAACGATCTGCTATATCAATGCTACTGTCTTTACTTAATATTTTACCTTTTACATTTTTTGTGATTTTGTTAAACTCGTTTATTAGGTGATTTAATTATAGGAAAACTGTATATACTATTATCCTACACAAGGGAGTGATCACGCTTATTAAAATTTCTGAGTTTGTTTTAACGTGTTTATCCCTTAGAAAATTGAGACACTTAAAAAAATATATTTGGTTTTTAATATATAAGTTAATAAATAATACATAAAACTCTAACTCTGTAATGTACTTTTGTCGTTTCCGAGTACGTCTGGTTTCCCTGGTTCACTTTTATGGAGTGCAATTTGTCTTTATATTCAAGCAAGAATCCCATTCAAAGCTTGAGCAGCTCTTCTTGCTCTGCTAGGAGCTGGAGTCTAAGTCATGGCTTCCTTCTAACGGTGTACCCGGGGAGAGAAAGAAGGGGAGACGCAGAGAGACGGAGACAGAGATGAACTCAAGCTGTGCTGCAGGCTGTTTAGACGACGCCCAACCCCCCATTAAAATAAGTTTCATGAAGCTCTATCAATGGCCACAAGCAGATGCAGAGTTTTTGAAACTTATTAGCATGAATGAGCAAAACTCTTCTTCTGGAAGACGAAGCGTCCATGATAGCTTTATAAGCAGGCAGAGATACCTCAGAAGTTACACTTTCTGCAAGAATGAAACCGTTGCAGACAAAACGAAGAAGTGGGTTAAGGCGAAGGAAAAGATGAAGAGGAAAGCAAAAGACCGCCGCTCAGCTGGTACTAGTTCTTGTTCTGTTTTTGAAGTTGTTTTCAAGCTTTTGTTTTCATGTGTGGTCAAAGTAGATGTTCTTGAGTTCTGAATGAAAGACCCCACCAACACAAGTTGGCCTTCACGGACTGTATCTTAGATACTGTTTAACTTTTTATTATCAAATATTTATTAGTTTCGTCTGTTAAACTACTATGAGTTTCAGAGAGGGCCACCTTCTCCGATGGCTGCAGGTAAATTCACCCTACTGTTAGCAACTTGTTGGTTACCCCAACAATTTCTGTTTGTTGAAAATTTGCAGTAAAAGCAGACATGTAAATATTAAGTTATGGATGATGTGCGGTTCCAACCTTCAGTTTGAGCGGTTTTGATCAGCCACGTCAAATCACTGGTGAAGATATCCCATGAGCAAAACAATTATTGCTCATGTAGTTTGGAAGAGAGCATCGCTCATGGGTGAGCCTGAGCCACCCACGGCCCAACGTGGCCGAAGGTTGCCAAGTGCCCGCCAATCCAAACTGTTGGCATCGAAGATCAGGTCTCAATCTCAAATATCCCTTTCCCTGAAATTTCAGGTCAATCTATCCCTTCCCTTTAGCTACTTCTCACCCAACATTTTCTTCCCATTAAAGTTTTGCAAACAAAAGTTTACAAAATTTTTTATATTGTACCCACCATCTCCTATTTGGACCAAATTTATAGGTGGACTTTTCAGAGAATGATCATCAATATGAGATATGAAGTGGGTATCAGCATCACAACATAAGTGGTTTCTGATCCGCCACTTGGCCATGATAGACAATGGGTGATTCCCCAAGCACTACTCGTTTGTTTCTCTATATATTTTAAAAGATAGAACCTAGAAGTAACTATCAATTTCCCCTAATTTTCTTTATATATCCCCAATTTAATTACATTTTTAAGTTACGGATACAGACAAAAAAGAATAAGAATTATCTAAGGTTGCGTTTGGTTTGCAAGTTGCAACATTTTAGTTTTGTCAATATAAATTTAGTGAGAATATATTTTTTGCTATCACAAGTGTTTTGGGTTATTAATACAACATTTGCCACCATTGCTGTTTTTTCATGAAGCATCAAATTTAGTGTTTCTAATGTAAATGTTAACACCCAATCCAATGCTGAAAGTGGTTATTTAGTATGATGTGGGAAGACATTTTCTCAAAAATTTGTATTAAGGGAAAGTATGACTACAATTTATAAACATTTTTAGACAATTAAAGCACGGAAATACAATCTTTTAAAAATTAAAATATGATTCCAATTTGAAACAAAATAGTATATAGTATGAATTAGTCAAATTATAAACTATTAACTTTGAACATAATGACATTTCATAATATAAGATCAAAGTAAAAGGTAAAAGAGAGAGAGAGAAAGCGCATATTTTTAATTATATTTTACACACATTACATATAAATACATCATTTTTTTTTTTCGTTGTGTTTTTAGAAGCAAATGTACTAGATACATATTCACCTTTCGTCCAACATACATTAAACCAAGCCTTAAACTCCACATTGAATTTATTTTTGCAACATTTATTCCCTTGGATTTTCATATCATGTCTAATCCCTTGATGGTGTTAAGAAAAATTTACCTAATCCTAACATATCGTTTTTATACTTTTAAAGCAGAAAATCCACACTAGGTAATGTCTAATTTTGGTTAATGCAATAAATCATATATTCTACATCTGGCGCATCACTCATCAGATGGTATAGATCCACTGATTCATTTACGGATACCACACGGACAAGCAAGATCTTTGGTTAATTTGATACATGATGGGATGGTAAGATTGGTCCATTTCCCCACTGCTCGAAGAGACTACTTTGATGGCCCTAATTTTTGGATTGATTTGGTACATTGTTTGGTCAGAATTTTTTATTTACGTCATTTTAGGGGGCTACTTCAATGGCTGAGATCTGTTGATTTGGTACCTTACTTGGATAAATTAGTTGAAATTTCCATACATAATTTGGATGGTTCAAATTAATTAATTATTCTTTGGAGGTCAATTTTGATGGTTCAGGTCTTTGGTGGTGGTTGTTGTTGTTGTTATTGTTATTATTATTTAATTTTAAGAAAAATTTCTTAAAGTATTCCTATGGTTTAGGAAATTGACTAATGACTCTATCATACTGTTATATATTATCTTAAAATACTCTTAAGTTTTCTGACAATTGTCTAAAACCTCCCTAACTGTTATCTTTCTATCGCACTACGTTTACATGTGACATCACATGACTGAAAATTATTTTAAAATTCCTAAAATACCCTTCTAAGTCCATTTCATATCCATCTCCATCTTTATCTCAAAGGGAATTTCCTTGTTCTAGAAAATGCATACATTCCTTTCTTCCCACATGGCCCATAATACTGCATAGAGGTGGAGTCTTTTATTGTAGTATTGTACTCAAAATGAATGTTAAAAAAAAAAAAAAGAATATTGCAGTGCCTCAGTATTCGTTTTTACTCTCTCTTTGGAGAGATAGAGGGCTTTTATGTCAAGCTTTGGGTTGGCAAGTATAAGTCCCGGACCATAGTCGTGAATAAAGCCCTGAACCCTATCTAGAATGAAAAATCTGTATTCAGTGTCCTTGACATGGATGAAGAGATTACCGTCTCCCTCTTCCACCGTAGCGATTACCATTGCTTCTTCAATGTCTCCGACAATTTAATCGGTGGTGTTTGGATTCCTCTTTGGTCCATCCTCGCCGAGGAGAATAACACCTTGCCTTCCAATTTGGTTTTCTCTCAAAAAATTAAAGTCCCCTAAAGCCATGGATAAGGATTGCCGTAAGTTTTGTTAGTATTCTCGTTAGTAGTGGAATTGACATGTATATGATGCTCCCTACAACCCATCCCATATACAAGCATTACAAATAATATATTTTTTTGAATGGCCACCTTTCCATCTAAAAGATTAAACTGTTCCATCAATCTCTGTTCCGTCTTTAGCTCAAGTCTGAATGGTTTTCTTGGTGCATTTAACTCATGAAAAATTCATGCATAGATACACGTGTATAAGAGGTTTTCTAGTATTAGAGTGGAAAAAGGAGAGGCCCAGGACATGCAAACGACAAAGGACCTATTCTTCTGTGGATGCACCACATTTGATTTGATGGAGGAAGAGAGGGTTTTAAGAAAATGGAATGGTGAGAAGCCAATGTTACAGATGACCTTGACTTTCTGCTACTGGTGACGGTTCTGCAAGTGGGCGGGACATTGATTCAAAAAGAAAGTTGTTTCTCTTCATCCTTCTAATGGACCTAGACTAGAACTATCTTATGGTTCTTGAAATTTTTTATCGGTTAAATTTTATTTTGAAAATTTGATGAACAATAAAGAGCAAATTTAATATTTTATTTTTATCTATTAGTCTTTACTGATAATGTTAATTGTCAGAAAACTTAAAGGTATTTTAAGATAATATGTAAATAATAAAGGTAGATTTAAACAATTTCCTAAGCCTTAAGATACTTTAAGAAATTTGCCTGTGCCTTTATCTGAATGGTGCCTAGATGGCTAAGATCAGTTTTTCCCCCTTTAAGAGACCACTTTAATGGCCTATAATTTTGGATTGATGTTCATTCATTACATTGAATGGATAGCTCAAATTAGTTGAAATTTTGATTCATCACTTGAATGATTGAGATTAATTCATTGATTTTAGAAAATCACTTTGCTGAACTAAATCTTTTAGTTGACAGGATACATCTTTATTGACCAAATAAAATGAAATATTGGTTCATAATTTAATTTGAATGGTTGGAATAACTTGACTGATATTAAGATCCCATTTAGTTGCCGAAATTTTGAGTGTTATTTGATATATCATATTTATATCTATATCTCTATACCTATATATATATGATGGTACATTACTTTGACCAGACAAATGATTTCTTCTTAGGTAACTTTGGTAGCCTAGAATTTTGTCTTGATTAGGTACATTTTTTGGATTGCATAGATTAATTGAATTTGGGCACGTTACTCGGATGGTTTAGCTTGATGTATTGATCTTAGGAGACCACTTTGGTGGTTCAAATATTTGGGCTAATTTGGTATTATCATTTACTAATTACTATCACTTACATGGCCTAGACCGCTTGAAACCATTGCGCATCAATAAAAAATTTTCAAGATTGTTCGATTGATCTTTGAGGCATGAGTTTAATGGTCTAAAATCATGACTATCCTTCTTAGTCATAGTAAATGGGTAAAGAGCAAAATTTTTTTACTGAAATATGACAAAGGCATTCTAATATTTTACAAATGCCTGATGATGGATAAGACGTTTATGGTGATGTTTCTACTTGAAACACTGTTATGTAAGCACCACCTAAGCATTTTAAGTTTAAACATCGAATATCTGTTTGGCTGAGATTGTTTTGAGTTAAAAGTCATACAACTTTCTACTAGAAACATAAACCAGGGGGTGTTGGGGAAAAGCCAAATTGATTTTTCTTCCATCAGCTGTCCATTTGGAGAAACAGTTGTACAATGTTTCTACTAAGAAACATAAACATGTAGTATTGGGGGAAATGCCAAATTGATGTTTCCTCCTTCAGCTTGTCCATTTGAAGAAATAGTCCAATAAAAAAAATAAAAAAAAAGCCCTATGACCTTACTCTTAATTGGTGCCTTTTGTGGCAGTGTATAAATACACTAGGGGTGAGCAAAATGAGTAGGTTCTACCTAGAACTGGATGGAATTGACCTCAAATTGGCCCTATCTGATCTGTTACAAGATAAGGTCTGGTTCCAAATTCTTAGAATTGACCTAGACTAGAGATTTACCCTACCTAGACTAGAGATTTACCCTACCAAAACCAATTTTATGAATCGGCCTTGAACTGGCCCTGTTTGATCTGTTACAAGATAGGGTTTAGTTCTAAATTCTTAGAATTGACCTAGACTAGAG
>NW_010729087.1:6207935-6257498 GCF_000365185.1 Nelumbo nucifera
AAATTCTTAGAATTGACCTAGACTAGAGATTTACCCTACCCAAACCAATTTTATGAATCTGCCTTGAACTAACCCTATTTGATCTGTTACAAGATAGGGTCTAATTCCAAATTCTTAGAATTGACCTAGACTAGAGATTTACCCTACCCAAACCAATTTTATGAATCGGCCTTGAAACTGAACTTGCTTTGAGCCCACGCTCATGGTAATAAAAGTCATAATATCACTTAACCATCGAGTTACTTAACTGATTTGATCATTTGCTTTCATTTTAACATTTACCCAAACAAACTAGATTAACATGGTGGATAGTAAATCTGGCGAATGACAAGTACAGGCTTAATTTAGCTCAGTCCAGTCAACAACAAAAAACATAGCCAAATCCCAACTATTGGGGGTTATACAAATCCTTCTCATCATTTTGTCTCTATCAAGAGACTTCTTTAATTTTTTTTTTTTTTTTGTCAAATATCTAGTTCACACTCACACACATGTTTGAAATTAAAAGAATCAAAAGATTACATGTAACAAATCGACAAATCTAAGAGATAGGGGTTATCTTATTCTATTATTGTTGGGTCCCAAAAATCAGACTAGAACTGGCCCATCGGAACAAGGGCCTGTTTCAGATCCTGTATAATAGGGTTGGATTTTCAGGCCTGAAGTTTAGAACAGGGAAGCTACCACATTTGAATTTTTCATAAAGAATTACTAAGCTCAGCTTATTTAGTCTTGTCACCTACCAAAGTTGATTTCTACTAGGTACATGGTACAGCTTTTGATAAATTAGGGACACCCGAAACATCTGATTCACAGGTGGACAATGCTTGTCCAATATAGATACCACAACCCAGTCTGCCGCTGTTAGGATGGGGAGCAGGGGCTTGATTTGGGGTCCTTATACAAGAATTGTTGGGCTGGAGCTGTTTAATTAACAAGTCCAAATTTCAGCCCGAGTTCGCTGGTGGACCCGCTTTAGTTATTTGGTCTTAGGGATGTTTTAACCCAGGATTGAGGGCCCTACTGCCCAGGAGAATGAACTTGGCATGGTAATTCATCTTACCTCGACTGGGGGCTGGTTGTTTTGGAGTTTCATGTGCATAATACATTGCATTGGCATGAATGTAGGGTGAAAGAGTGAATTGAGATTTGCTCCTCACAGTAACTTCAATGCATTGGCATAGATGTCTTTAATTAAAAAAAAAAAAATAAGGGACTAAATGGGGTTACGTGTCATGTGCAAAAAGCCCTCAAAGGCCCAAACAGCTCAGGCTGGTTTTTTCAAACAGCCAAAGTTTTTCCCAACTTCAACAGATAGCTGCCTTAGGTTGTCAAGTTAAAAGGTGAGTATGGAATTGTCCACACTTCCATTCGGAATACTGGGGCCAAACATGGTTACACCGTGTCAGCCCCGTAGACTTACGCCCATGAATCAGGCTCAGGTGGTGTAACTGTAGACCAAAATCTTCCAGTTCCGATAGAAGATTAGCGGGTTGGCTTCAGTTGAACAAATATAATAAATTTACAACCAAAAAACAAAAAAAACAGAAGTTAAACAAATAGATCAAACACTTGGTGGGCGGTCATTGTATGAACCAACGTAGCACGCATTGCCTAAATGTGAACACCTGTAACTAGGCATGTGAACCCAATTTTCTAGAATCTAGACCAATGTTTATGACAAAGAATCCGACCGACTATTACTATCTAGTTACTGATCCTGACCTGTAAACATGGACATGAGTGAAATTTTGTTTGAAGCACCGAGTCTGACTGTTCGAGTCTCTCCCTCTGTTAGCCTGTTGAACTACTAAATAGGACTGGAGAGTGGAGATTATTAATCCGCCATTGCTTCCTGTCATCACAAGGACAAGCGAGCGAACCCCAATTAGAGCTACCATTTTGTCAATTATTATTATGGTGTTTACCTCAAAAAAAAAAAAAAAAAAACTCAATTATTAGGGTTGCCTTCCAATTATCTGGGCCATCCTTCAGATATCCTACTTCTCATATATCAGATCCTCATCTGTCTTTTCCAAATTTGGATTCTTTGAACAACGAGGGTCCGTTTTCAAATAAGTTCGGATTCAAGTAGGTAAGATCAGATCTCCTCCGTGTCTAGTTTAGAAATTAGAATTGGGCATTGGGGTCCAGCCCCATGCTCGAACCGTGGAAACTGAGCATGACATAATGCAATGCATAGATTGCATTTCATAAGTTCTCATGCCGAATATGGATCTAAAAATCGGGTCCTCTATTGGATCTGTATTTGAATTTTGAATAATCCAGATCCGATCTTTTTGTCATGCTTTTCTTAGACGGTCTACGGCGAGAACATACTCAGAGAGCCATTAGTGGAAGTGGACCATCCACATGGAGTCTTTTCGGTGAAAGTTGTCCCGATGAGATTCTCATAAGTCGTAACAAATTTGATGGTATGGTAGAGGTAGACTTGGTCTATTATTATTATTAGTTATTACTACAAGTACAGGTACATCACTTTTTTTTTGGGTACCATCCTGGGTCCGTATTTACAGTGTCTAATATATGATATGGATTGGAGAGCATGCTGATGCTCTGCCATGCATGAGGATTGAGATAGACGGGAAGGTGAACCAAAAGGAAGAGGGCAGTGGAGCCAAGCCGAATGGAGCCAAAGGTGAGATGGACGTTACGAGAAACAAGTTGGACGACCAGCCCAACCAAGAAAAGGCCCATCATCCCCAAGTTTCAAACACTATGTACTCTGTAAATATCACGTCCCATTCCATGGCTGCATAAACCAAACCCCCCCACCCTTTTGGGCCCCGTCCTCTCCTTGATTCACCAATAAATAAATTTACTCCGTACTCCGGCCCAACAGCCTGGCACTACTACACGTTTACTAGTGGTTTCATTTGGACCACACCTCCCACGTGGCTGTGCCCACCCTCTGCCGGAACCTTCCACGTGTACTCATTATGAGAACAGAGGACCACCTCCATGTCCGCATTTCTTTAATTTCCTCTATAATTCAAAGCTGTCCTACCTTAATAATTTCAATGTCGTTATCTACAGGGAGCATAGCATAGCCAAAAAGGCAGGGGCCTTCACCACCCAAAATTTCAACCCAACTCTCCAAATCCAAATCCACCTTTATTGGTTGAAATACGATGATGAAATTTTCTTTTTCATGGATGAAATATGAGAAAGAAAGAAATTTATTCACCCCTTCCTACATTTTTCTACTTTTGAGCTTTTATATCCCAATAAACACTTAGATATTAAAAAGTAAAGAAAAAAAAGTGAGATGAAGAAAAAATGGGCGGGTTGATATGAAAAAAAAAATATTTTCTTTTGTAGATGAAGGGAGGAAGAAGAATACAATGAGAATGTTGGTTCGATTTTAAGGTACCTTCTAGGGGGAAAGCGACCCAATTGAGAAGGATGTGGTGGTCTGATTCCTAAAGAAAACCCAGAGCACAATTTACTGACCTGAGTCAAACTACCCCACCATCAGGGAAACTTTGAGAGGAGAGGGGTATAAAGGGGAGAGAGAGAGAGAGAGCCCATAATTAAGTGTATTTGTGTTGGTAACTGGCATGGTGGGTAGATGAGTTATCAAAACTGTTGTGATTGTACAACCATTCAAATAGGTGGTACATCAATTTAATTTGCATAAAGTGCACCTTATTGTGATATGATTTGTGGGTTTTTGTGTCAATTTCCATTTTTTTTAACTAAGGCTGGCAACAATTGGGCACACGTGGCTATTAAATGGGGACAGTTCGTTTATTCAGATCTCCTACCCACACCTGTAGGATTCTTACCCACCTCTCTGCTTAATCCTCCTTTAAGGTTTACTTTGGAATTAATTTTAGTTTTATAACAAATTAAGAAAAAAATTAGTTTGCTTTACTTTTTCTAGATCTCTCTCATCTGCATTTTGCAACAATTAGAAGTTGTGGTCTAATTAATGAAATATTGATGTCCCTTAGAAACTTAAAATAGTTATTTTGTCATGTCTACAACTTCAGTAATGTTGCCTAGATCTTGTGATATACCCAATTCCCAAGTCAGTCGTTAGTGGGACAACGATTTGTCACTGGTTTGATCACACCTTCCCTCACCAAAAGCAGAAGTAATAATCACATAACAAGAGAGAGAGAGAGAGAGAGAGAGGGGAGTTGAAGAAAAATCACTTCAGTTGGGCATTGATAGTATTTGCCGTAAAGTGAGAGCACCAAGGATACCAGAGGTTGCTTTCCCTCCCACTTTCCTATGGGTTTGGGAGACGGAAATGAAGCGCCCAACCATGGTACATATATAATATTTTGTTTAAACGAGTTTGAATTAATGGAATGATTACTTAACCCATTCTTGTCATATGTAATATAGTAAAGGTACCGTACCCATTTGGGTCTGTTCTATGAGATCCGGAGAAGGGGATTAATATTTTGTGGTATCGCTTGTTGAAATTATTATAAAAGGCGTACACCCATTTTGATTTGATATATATAAATAACTTGAGTCATTCGTGAGACATGATTGGCACCTTTGAAATTGACAAAATCAACATTAAGTTTATATGATTTTTATATAATTAAATGTACCTCAACATGGATGATTTTCAACTTTTGGGACCAATAGAGAGGATGAGTTGAATGATCAACACTTGGGTGGGGGAACATGCTCACGAGGCTTTTGATTTTGAGCTAAGTAAAATAACATGTATTGGTTGGTCAGTGTGATACGAGTATCCAAATAACTGATTCCCACCTCCTTAATTTAATCGGGAAAATTGGTTGGTTCGGGTCTACCATCATTAGGTGACTGCCACCTTATTTTATTTCATATACAAACAACCAATTAATTAAGATTTGATTGCCCGTGTGATTATATATATCCAAACGTCACGTTCAAACTAAATTGTACAAAACCCACAAGGAAACTCTAGCCCCCACTACCAAATGGTGTCGTTTTACTTGGTTTGGAAGAGTCTGACTCTACTAGAAACCTATATACCCTAATGCAATCCCATTCGACAATTGATTAAATAAATCCTTCCAATTACATAATTTGGAAGAGTCCAAATTAAAATCCATAACTTTTGCATTATTCCTAAACCTATCCTTGGGATGAATTGGTGTTGAGTCGGTTAACTAGTTAGGGCACGTCACCAATTATGGGCTTGTTTGGTGTGTATCTTTCTGAAAAGATCTTCCGGTAGTTCTGATAATCAATAGATGTATTTGGTTTTTGCATGAGGATATGAATAGTTCGAAATTAGTTTGGCAGTATCACGTCTTTTTGTACGTCTTTCCATGTCTTTCTACATAAGAATAAAATGCAAAAGATGCAAAAAAAACTTCATTTGGATCTTTTCGAAATCAGCCAAAAATGAACTTCTCGCATATCTTCAGAATTCTAGCTTTTGGCGGCTAAATCTTCTATGAACTAAACAAGAATAGACCAAAAATTAATCTGCCCGACTTATAAACAGCCAAAAAACCGTACGAAAAAATACACCAAACTGTCCTTATAATTATATACATACTCTATCATACCGATGTCCATGCATGCCAACAACATCTGAGCATTGGGTCTGGGTGACAATGTAAGCCATCATCAAATTTCGTACACTATATAAGCATGATGGCAAGGCAAGGCTCTAACATGGTGTGAGGTAGCCCATGCCCATGCAAATGCATTGAGCTTGTCTCTTGAATTTGATGGCCACTGTAGAAATATTTTTAGGTGACTATAGTCTCGTGAACATATACCAGCTCTCAGCTAGTCATGACTATTACTAGATGGGTATTATCATATGCGGTGGGGTTTGTTGCAGCAAAAATAAGTAAGTAAATATGTGGTCAAGTTGGAAATATAAACAAAAGTTGTATGATAACAAGTCGATGGAGTAAAACAATGGAAATAAGATATGATTGAAAGGGTCCGTGTTTAATTCTATGAATGTATAGATATCATTAAAATAATAATAATAAAGAAAAGCCAAATTGTCTTGGATTCTTGTGTAGATGGTCCAGCTTTCTCACTGTCGTAGGCAGCGATGACACGAGCATATCGACACCATTTTATGAGAAAAGGAGAGGATTGGCCAGGTGGAAAGTGCCACCGTTTACGTTACCCCTCTCTCTCTCTCTCTCTTTCTGTATCTCAGTACTTGACTTCATACTTGATTAATTGAGGCTTCGTGTATAATGAATGTATTGATCATGATTTATTTAATTAATCGATGCCCCATCTAGGTATGGACTGATACATCATTTTAAATCACTAGGCTCACATTAATTCCTTAGTTATTTTCATTTATTAAAAAAAAAAAGCAAATCGATGATGCAAAGGATCCAGGCATCCAGCTGTTCTGGATTCGGTAAATATTGCAGTTTTCTCTATAGTCTATAACTCTAATCTCTATAGAATACAGACTATAGGCAGTGCAGTTTGGCTTCTATACAAAATAATAATTATGTTATGTTGATAATGTTATTGTATTTTTCTCTTTTTTTTGTTTGTGGGTTTTTGGGTATCATGATCGTCAACGTGTATGTGTATATAAAATGGGTGACATTATTGTGTTTACGACTCATTCATTAATGGGACAAAAGGGGGAGCTAGAAGCTATTTCTATTTATGCCATCAGATGGAAGAATCGTGTGGTCTGCTTGCTGTGCTGTGGGACCTATTGCTACATGTTCACTATTAGTTAGTAGCTGGGCGATGATTTGATGGAAACGCACTCATTCAGTTGGTTGTTTTCATCACTCATTGCCTCTAGAAATAGAATCCACTGTTTGGCAAATTCTTTCTCTCTCGAACCAACTCTAGCAGTTGCCACGTCGCCGTCTCCAAAGAACGGACGAAAGGAATCAATAATCAGGAGGGGGGTTGGTGAATGGTGATGGAGCGCATGTGAGGTGGGTCTCATGGATGAATGAATTGTCCGTGCGAGTGGGCGAATGGAAGGAGGCAGGACGCAGG
This sequence comes from Nelumbo nucifera, assembly GCF_000365185.1. Next base: position 6,214,917 of record NW_010729087.1, read on the forward strand.
AAGCAAAGGCAAAAGCAGCCGGAGAAATGAATGAATAAACAAACATCTGACCACCATCATTAAGAGACATGCCAGGGATGATCATACTGTTTCAAGTCAGAACTGATCAACCCATTCAATTGAATTCACCTCTCTTTTCTTCTTTTTTTTTTTCGCATTTCCCAAACGGTCGAATTTGCCCTTTCTAACGTCTGACCGGTGTTTACTGTTTACTTCCCTCCCTCCGTTTCCATGGACGTCGAACCTGCTGCCATTGACGCTCCACGCTTCCTCGTACGAGAGTATATTCCTTCAGCTGCACTGAAAGTGAAAGAGCCAAGGGAGGCGAGAGATTTCCACATATTCCCTTAATTAGTTTGTTTGATTTGAAAGAAAATGGGAAAGGTAGAGAAAACCTGTGTTTCTCTTTTGAAGGTTGCACATGCACACGGCACACCCCTGCTCCCTGCTTCTTTTTCATGCGTCAGGAAATCACATAACGCATATGCTCGGTTTATCAAAAATGGGATGTGCCCAAATCACTCCCCCTTTTCTCTTTATAATTATTAATTGCTGGGCAAGTGGGCATGGACAAGGCGAGACGGCCGCACGGTGTTAGCAATGACGGAATAATATGTCTGACATAAGTAAATATGTTTGACTCAGAAATTTGGGCGGTGGGACCCAGTATTACCTACAATCAACACGTGGCTAATCAATTTCTTTTTTTTTTTGGGATTTTCGGACCCATCAAATGGTCTGGATTTGAACTCGCCGTTGATATTTAATTTAGAAGAGGTCGACTCTGTCTAAGGAAATATGAAAGCATTGGAATTACTTTTGTTAATTAAACTTTATTAGATTATTGAACCGTAATCGTTATAAAATGATATTAGTACAAAAGATTAAAGAAAAAAAGGGGAGGGGAGGGGGGGGGGGGGCGAAGGGAAAGGAGAAACAAGATGATAGTTTATAGTTATAGAGAGGGCAGGAGAGGGTGATGTTTCTGCCATCAATTGGTATCTCCGTGCAGTGCGACATGCTTACCTCACTCTGAATTGGCAAAGATAACAATCTGACACCAATCCAATGGTTCAAAGTGGCAGCTGGGGAGAGGGGGCAGCTTATTGATTATTCTATCACAACACAAGACAAAAGTCTGATTTCTTTGCATTATTTTTTGTTTTTCTCTTGTGGTATGGTATTAGTCAAGTGACTCAAGTTTGGATGGACATTGACGGTCTCAGAAACACCTCAGAGAGGGCAGATTTAACACAGACTCACAGATATCACTATCTGTATTGCAGTTTCCAACTGTTCGCTGCAAAGGCGAAGGAAGTGTCATACTCTCGCGTGTGCCAAAAAGAAATTTGTTTTACGGAATTGTCCGCTTGGATCCCCCCTCTCTCTCTCTCTCTCTCTCTCATTCATGAACCATCTGCGAAGGAGACACAGTAACCCCATCTTTTGTCATTCAAGTCAAGTATAAATATTTATTATTAAAAAAAAAAGATTGTAATTGTAGGCCGAAGCCATATATGTACGAGTAGACCACGACAATGCTGCGAGAGAGCGAGGAGCTCTCATTGCCTACAGTTCTACTCGTAATACTTGACCAATCATTGTGCACCATGCCAGCTCCATACACGTGGGTTCCAGACTTAAGGATGACGTGGTATATCATAATTGGTCTAATATCTTTCGTGTTAAAGTGGAGGATTCGCATGTATTGAGTGGGGCCGGGGTGGGGAAAAAGGGCCAAATCAACCTGTAAATATCACCTTATCAGGCTAGAACATGCACACAGTAAAAACAAGCCCTAACAAATGGATAGCAAGTTTTGCTACGTGTCATGAGCGCAATGTTTTTCCATGTGGCAAGGTTGTTTACTTGGTTAGTATCTCTTCAATCGTTCGTGGACTCCATCATACAAGCCCATGCTAATATAATTACAGGTTATATCCTAGTCACCAACTAAAACGGTATGAGTCTACAACGCCGGTGGTATTTGTATTGGTTGTAAGTTGTAACGTCGCTCTTTGGTTCGAGTTGGGAGATCCTGCCACTTGAATACACTGTGTGACGTTGTTAAGGTACTTGATACAACACCAAAATTTGCCAAGCTGTACATTCTCCTGCCCATATTTTGGCGCTCAATCTCATTTTCAACCTTTTCTGTTTCGAAGGGTTCTCACACTGTTCAGGTTGATTGCAAAATAAAGAAAACTAAGGAGAGAAGGTGGATTGTATAGGCTCAAGTACCCTATATATATATTCCTAGGGTCAAATGGATGGATTCCGTCAATATGGTCGATGATTGATGACATCTACCGTTTTTGTAGATTAATTATGGAGTACCAACATTATGATTTATACCCATATAATTAAATGATTAAAACATGGATCTCTCTCTCTATATGTAAGAGGGAAAACTTTCAGTGGACCTGCTACTATAAAAGTACAAGTACCTAATTTATATGAGACAACTGGCACATAAAGGTCCTTCTTCTGAATGCAACAAATTTAAACCTTGCGTAAGAGAACTCTTGGACAAGAATCCAGCTTGATTCAATAGTTACTCGACACCTATTTCAGTTGCGACGTTTTTCTTTGTCATGGATATGGATAATGTTGATTCAAGGTAACATATTCAAACATCAATTATTTAACTTACAGCCATAAAAAAAAAAAAAATCACCCACATTGTATGATAATTGGCTAGCTGTATTATGTATGAAAACGTGTGGTCCCCCAAGGTGAAAAAGTTATTTATCCATCTAAGAGATGGCATGCAAGAAAATAAATTTTCTCATAAATCTAAAAAAAGAACATAAGAATCTTGGTCAATGGTAATCAAAATCCCATTGACCAACTTTTCCCTCTCTCAAAAAGAACAAGAACGCCACACCCCCTATAATGCTATTTTAATTCTATGTTCAATAGAATATATTATAGGAAAAGGGATACGAAATGAACATATTGAAACAAGATTTTGTGCACAACAAAATAAAAAAATGGCATGAAGGAAAAAAAATAATTAAATGTCATCTCCTTCTCCCTATAAAAAAAAAGGGAAAATGTACTTTCCAAAAGGATGATCTACGACGTTATACTTATAAACAAAATAAGAAATGCTGTGCATGGGTTAATTAATTGTGAGTGGCTTGGCTTTTTGAGTGGATGAGGTAATTAGGAGATAGAGAGCAGTGAACTTGTCCGGCAGGTATTGTATGAGATCATTCAAGTGTGCAGAGAAGGGTACAGGGGCTGCAGATGACCTGGATAAAGTTCGCGCTACTCCCAACTGAGCCAACTCTGGAAGGAGTACCACTGTACAATTCATAATAGGAGCTTTACACGTGAAATTGAAGCTATTTGTCGTGTGTCCAGGTTTACGATTCCTGATTATGATATCCGATTGGTTCTCCAGTAATGCCTGTTACGTTGTTTATTCTCTCTCTCTCTCTAAAATCTCACCCATTTTTTTTTTACTAATTAATGGCGAATTAACATTTCTTGGATGGGATTACATGGTAACATAGATGTACATGAGTGCTACGACAGTGGTTTTTGCATGGGATTAAATATTTTGCTTGAAAATATCATAACGCCATTAGAAAGTTGGAAACAATAAAGCACACCCTACTATACAGAGATTGCAAACTGTATTTCTTGAATTTTTCTTTTTTTTTGTGATGAGATTATATTTTGCCATATCATTTTCAAGAATCTTTAGTAATGGTGGAATAGACAAATGTAGTTTGTATAGCTGGCCCCAATTAGCCAGGCACAAGTAAATTATTGCCCACACATATAACGTCAGGGGAACCACTTATTTGCTACGAAAGCAATTGCTCATTAGGAATACGACTCTAATATATATACATGCAGTTCATGAATTGAATAGTATACATGCAATGAATTGAATAGTATTGTCTTTGTTACATGAGACTTAAAATTTGTCTATCAAATAATTCTAATTAGGGGTGTCCATGAAAAACTGAATTGAATCGAATTGAGAAAATTGAATCACAAAATGCGATTAATTGAATCGGTCAGTTTGGTTTCGGTTTGGAATTTTTGAAAAATCAAAGGATCGGTTCATTTTCGGTTAATCTATAAAAAAACCGACCGGTATATATATTTATATGTATATTATATATATATATTTAATATATGTTACATATTTTTTATGTATTTTATATAAATATATATTCGTTATATATTTATAATGATCTATTTACAAATATATTATATATTTTTAAAATATTTATAAAATATTATATATCATTTATTATTTATAATATATATTATAAATATAAAAAACCGAAACCGACAGACCGGTTAACCGGTGATACCAATTCAGTTTCGGTTTGACAAAATAAAAAAAAACGATACCACTGTTTTGATTTATAAAAAGGGGCCATGATTCAATTAACTGAACCGTGGACACCCCTAATTCTAATCATCCACTACAATTAGTTGTACCTTTCATACATAATTGATTCATCAAAAGTTGCTCATGAAATAGAAAAAAAAAAAAATCAGATAACCGGGAAGCAGGAATGACAATGGGTTGGTGCAGTACAAGTGAAAGAAACCCAGTTGCATAAACAAAATTCAATGCAATGGACTTCCATGAATTGTACCCATTATCCAATTGAGAGGAAAGGAGAAGAGACTGTGCAAAGAAGGAAAAAGATGATCACCAATCCAGTATCAAATATATATATATAATCCAAATCCAGTGGGACATCAAAGTTGGTATTCTTTAATATATATAATCTAATACATTGCTTCTTCTTTTCTATGATAATTACCATACAATTTCGAGGATGATATCAACTTCACGTACGATCTCCAATAATTTAGAGCGTGACTACATAGAATATTTCCATCTAAGGACTCATACATTGTAAGGGCTCCCACTATTTTTTTAATAAATATTTGGTGCAAAAGTTTTAGCGAAGAGAAGAAAGAAAATCATAAAATATAAATAGTGGGTGAAGGAAGAGGGTAGAGAAAGGGCGGTATTCCCATATTTCAATTTGGTAAAAGTAACGAAGCAAGCAACGGATGCAGAGCACACAGGAGCAGGAGCAGCCGAGCAGGACAGTACTTACGATTTCGGGATCCGATCCGGGCCTCAAACTTTAAAACCCAGCAATCGAAATTACCGTACGGAATGAATGTGATCTCAATTTGTTTTGGGACGAAGAAGTGGCCAATGGGCTCTATTTTCATCGTCTTCTTTTTTTTAATATTTTATTTTATTTGTTTATATTTGGTATAATTAATGGTGGGAAAGTGGTCCCCCCCCTTGGGCTGTATCATAAATTCGTAATATATTGCATAATGAAAAGAGAAAGGGTGGTTTGGCGGGACCTACGTTTTCCGTAACCGGGCGGCAAACGGTATCGTTAACGAAGACGTGGGGCCTATTCCCTTTTTTCATTGTCGTTATCAACCCATGGTTCCCTAATTCTAACGGAACCCGTCGTCTAATTAAAAACGGAAATCTCTCTCTCTATATATATCTCTCTTTCTCCAAAACTTACTATGATTGATGATTATTGATTCTGCCATCGTCGATGCGCATCGCCGTTAGAAGATAGGTTTCCATCTCAAAGCCCAACGGCTCATAAGCATTGGAAACGTGGGATGATATTGGCCTCTCGACACTCGACATATCAACGTTCAAAAGTCTTCCTTTATTACAGTTTAGATGGGCTTTTGAAGAGACAAAACACTGCCTCAACACATGTAATGTATTATGTATGTGCATCCACATCCAGCGCCACCACTCCTTAGTCCTTACACACACACGTACACACGTGCGCTACTTTTCATATATCACCCGGCCCCTAGTAGATTAGCTCAACTTTTTATCCCAACTATTTGGATGGAAAACCATTTCTTAATTTCCATTTTGAACAAATAAAATTATTGTAGTTGATGTTCTTTTTCATTTTCCTACAAATTTACTCGATCGTGTTTGGTTTCAAGGGAAATGTAAGAAAACCATACAAGATTTGTACAGGTTTCCCCCTACCTTTTCCCACTTTTTGTAAGAAGAAAATGGCTCTCGTGTGTAGTATGTGCCCAGACATTTAATTAGGCTTTTACCAAAAAAAACAAATAAAAAATAAAAAATCTTTGGCCTTTAAATTAAATGACAACGAAAAAAGAGACATTTTATTTCTTTAAATTAAATGTCTAAATCTGAGAATGTTTTTTTTTTTTTCTTCCTTCTTTTTAGGCCAACTAGATAAAGCCTCAATGGGTGAGTGCTTATTTTGGTCTGCACTCTGCAGGAGATTTATGAAACTTTGAGACAAATATGCCAAATTATTGACTCCAGTAAGACAATTCCAGCTGCACTCTTTCTTGTAAATTATTGTTACTTTGCAAGTTAAGTTGTTTTCACTGTCAAGTTCTTTTTTATTGTTTGGAAGATGCTTAGTGTCTTTTCTCATCGCTTGTAATTATCTGTTTTTTTATTTTTTTTTATTTTCTGTGTTAACATGATTTCTTCTGTTTTTCTCTTAAGGCTGCATTTGGTTGCAATGCAAATAAATTTGCACTGATGCAAAACTATGACAGTATAAATGATTCAAGTGTAAATTCTGGCCTATTTTTATTTTAAATTTTAACTTATTTTGTTTGATTGCAGTACAAATGGACCTAAAGCAGAATAAAATAGAACCCAAAATAAAATTATGCGAGAATTTTCATTTTTTTTTTCATTTGCACTCCCATGTGCAAATAAAATTGCACTGCATCCTAACACAGCCTAAACAAGAAAACGTTTAGATACGAAATTAAAACTCACTAGGTTAATTCTCTCTATTATATTTATTAGTGAAAAAAATACTTATTATTGGGTGTATATTGCCACTTGGGATCTGTTACAAACAAAGTCATGTACAACAGGCTATGTGTACGGATCACAGGTTTGTTCCCTCTTGATTGAATTCCTAACTTGTTCTACATGAGATCACCTTGACTGTTTGGAAGAAACAGCCAAAATTTTTCCGTTCTACATGGCTTTATTTTCATACTTCTTTCTTTTTTAATTGAAGGAAGATTCTTCAGTAGCTTTTTCTCTAGGGACTAGGAACATATATATGGATGGTGGGTAGTTAGGACAAGACATGAAATATTGAATGAAACATAGTTAAATTGTGCTAATTTATTTATTTTTATTTGATTCATCAAATTTGTTTTGATGAGTGACAACAGTATATATATTATCATATTGGGCATATCAATATAGGAATCTATATATACTGCTGATGCTTTAGTGGCTAAAACAAGGAACAGATTAATGTTTGATTTGGTCAGTTGTCACCATGGTTTTTTAATAATCACATGAAGCAGCCCAGATGCTTTTGTTAGCCACTTTAAGTTGTTTTTGCTTTTAGGAACCAAGATCATACATACTGACAAACGCCCATTTATTTGCCATTTCTGCTATTACTGAAACCAAAGGTCCAAATATTGTAATATATTGAGGCATATCAGTTGATAGTATCGTATCGGGATCCCTCCGATATGCCCTTATATACAATGTTTCAGGGTGTAGACGGGGCCTTAAACTGATACGCCCCATTTGGTATACCGGTCTATATTGATATTTTGAATCTTGACTGAAAAATTATACTTATAAACTGTTCATATAGTTTATTATAAAATTAAAGGTATTAAATTTTGTATTAGAGAGGTATACTGAAACGCAGGTTTTCCACAATTGAAACAACTAGAAGTTTGGTGCATATACACAAGATTATGGAAGAAAGAAACATGCTGAAGGACACAAGGTTAATGACAAATGTCCCCATACACATTAATTCACATTTAGATACTAGTTGAAGTAGGATTCTTAACAAGCTATGAATCTTATCAATTGCCAAAAATGTAAATTTAAGCAAGACGGATGAAGTTCCATCTTCCATGTAAAAATGGATCAGGGGAAAAGTGACCTACTCAATGGTTCTTGCAAGGCATAATATTGATAATATTATAGAGATTGATTACATTGATACTAGCACATAACTAATTAATGGATCACTAAACTAAGAACAATGTTTACATCAAATGTCAAATTTGGATGCTGTAATTGATGAATCAACAAAATGGAGCTAATAATGAGATGGAATGAGAAAAGTGACCCTTTACTTTTAATATTTATGGAGATTTCATTATATTTTGGCGTATTGTCATTTGTAGGCATCAGAAATTGTAGATATTACAATGAAGTTGGGTTAGGTTAATGTTTAGAGATAAATCAAGTCTAAATGAAAAGAAACTTTTACTTATTAATAGGCCAACCTTTGTGTTTTGTTTTATTTTTATTTTTAATTTCATTTTATTTTTCAGGATTTTGTTTGGTATATCTTCCATTTATTAAATAAATGTTTGTACTTGATTTGTCTTCAAAACTGAGAAAAATAATTGATAAACTATTTATTAACAACTAAGCACCACTAAGTGCTACATCAGTGGAATAGTGAATAAATGCTCTACCGTTGGGGGAAGTGTTAAAATGAAGCTTCTCCAACAGTTGGTGTATATACATAAATCAAAACCCGATTTTGTGAATATCAATACATATGGATGAACATGATGGAAAAAATATTGATTTGGTAATGACATGACGATATTTTGATAAACACCTATTACAAAATGCCCACGAAACAAAACGCAGGCTTTGTCATTCCTTTGTAGTATCTATGTAGATAAGCTGTAGGGACGCTTAATGGTATAACTGAAATTTATTGGACCCATATACTTGAGATCGACAAAGTAACTTGCTTTTGTTTCACTATATTTAGAAACCTTGCCTTCCACTTAAGGTTGTTGAGATTGTGATTTATGGGTTAAATGGCATAGTGGAAAAGTTTGGTTATCACATGATGGAAGTTAATTGTAGCGATCAATGCTAGGTAGGCTCTTGATGAATGTCATGATAGCTATGTGTCGTTCTCCATCCTAGACAGAGCATTCATTAAGATGGCATGAGTGAAAATGCTATGAACTGATATATGTATCAATCTAAAATAACTGAATGTTTTGATTTTGGGATGTATTTGAAAGGACTTTCAGGTGTGTTTTGAAAAAAAGAAATATAGGCTCAATTTGAAAGGAGTATAAATACAAATATGTACAATACAAATACGTACAAAATAATATAAAATTTAAAATTTTGCACTCTACAGATACATATTTGTATCTGTATTCCTTTGTCCAAACTGAGCCATAAGGAATTAAGGTATTAATAAAATATAGGCTCCATTTGGAAGGAGTACAAATATAAATATATAGAGTGCAAAACTTTGTATTTTGTATGTATTTGTACTCTTCCCAAACTGAGCCTTACATAAGCAATTTAAAAAAGCCATTGAGGTCCCAAAGTTTAGTTTATTTAATTTAATAAACTTATTTGCTTCAACTTAAGCTTTGCTGTGATTTGGAGCTTTGATAACATGCTTGGAAGGATGGTTCTAGTGTTATTTGTTGTTATGTACGTAGTACTGATTTGCCCTAGAAGCCGTTTCGTCTTAATTGTTAGCTGCATTGTTGGATGATGCCCGTCCTAATTCTAGGGCTAAGCCTCTCAACAGTTCTATGCCATTTGCTCATTTGGTTTGACAGATAACTAGGCCCTATGAAGTGGTTTTCAAGGTAATTCAGTCTTTTAAGCGTTGCTCTAAGGCACAAGAAGATGCGATCTAATTCAAAATACCATTTTGTAATGACACAAAACATAAGAAGTGAGTTCCTCCTCTCATTGCTGAAAGTAGTTTTAATTAATTTCCTTGGAAAGAAGGAGATATTTTCAGTTATTGTTGATGATGATGTAATGAATCTTGCTCAACTGAAGGTGAGAATTTTGCAGGCCATCAATATCTGACAATTTATTCTGTAAATGGTACATTTTGTTGGTTCCAAAACTCCATTTACTTGCATTGCAAGCATTTAAAAAATACAAGAGGTGAAGTCGTTTCATTTGTGTTTCTTAACACAATATAAGTCTAAAATGGATATCCTATATAAATCACTAACAAAAATAAAACCAAGGTCATTTAATTTGCTTGTTTTAACATTGTTAACAGTTTGATGATGGTGCCTTATGTCTTCAAATGATTGAAATCAAAATTTTTCTTTTTGTTTTCTGGTTGAAGCCATGAAAACATTTCATTGAATGTGGATTTCAGTCATCCACTTTAATTAAACATTCAACTCATACTCCTTTAGATTGAATTCTGTCTCTATGTTTAACTATTTGTCTCAGTCAGCAAAGAGGCGTAAACGACAGGAATCCTCCACATGGCAATTTAGTTGGGACCATATATAAGGACCAACTTTCCTCCTACCCTTACCCAACATTCAAAGAATAAATTAAAACTTGAGACCAAGAGACTTTATGACATGTTCTTAAATAAGCTTTCCCTTATGGATATACCTTGAAATTAAAAATTGAAGATAGCAATAGCCCTTATTAATTGGGAAAACTTGGTTGCCATATGACTAAAGTGGACTGATCATGATACAGCATGCATGCATGGTAGATCCAATCTATCTGTTATATTTGATGGATGGCCTGGATTTTCCCAACTCAATGTGATTTAGGAACCTCTTTCATCCTATTTTTTAAGTGAACAAAGAATTCTTTATCACTGACCTACTGAGCCCATGTTGAAGCCAAGCAAATTATATATGAACTGTACAAGTTAGAGAATATTGCAACAGTTAACAATTTCATTAATACAATAGAAAGACAATTTAATAAAGTGTATTAAGATGCAAAATCATAGTAATTCTCAATAAGTAACTATATTAAATTTAAGGGAAATTGTCTAAAACTAACTATGAATTTTCAGCATTTCTCTTAAACTCATTACAATTTTTCAAAATGTCTAAAATTCGCCATGTCACTAACTTGACATTAAACAGACTAACGGGCGTTAATAAATTACCATTTTAACATTCATAGAAAAATATAAAATATATACAAAATAAATTAATAGGTGTTAATATATTACCATTTTAATATTTAGACATGAAGAAAGGAAAAAGTTCAAAAAAATATTTTCAAATATAAAATACCTAAAAACATAGAAATTACAAAATATAAAAAATTATAGAAATTGCAAACAAAATAAAAAATTATTTTCAAATTATAGAACTATAGAAATTGAAAAACAAAATAAGAAAATAAAAGTTGTAGAAAAAACACAAAAGATTTATAGATTATAGAAAATAGAAAAATGTAAAAAAATAGAAATTATAAAAAACACAAAAAAATGCAAAAAATATAAAACAAGAAAATTAAAAACTGAAAAAGACTATTTTTCCTCTAAATCACCATTCAAGGGTAATGTGGTCATGAAAATTATTATTTATGCTGACATGGACACCTCTGTTAAGAAACACTAATGGTACACTAACGGAAGGTGAGTTTTGAAAAATAAAATTTTTTTGACATAGTGAGTTTTAAACATTTTGAAAAGTTGTTGTAAATTTAAGAGAAATATTGAAAGCTTATGATGAATTGTAGACAATTTCCTTAAATTTAAAAAGAGAATAAGAAGAGGTAAATGATGATGAATGAAAGCAGGAAAAGAAAAAAACCTGAAAAAGTGAAAAATGGCAAACTAATTAACCGATGGTTATTTAATGTTAGACAAAATGGTTCAATATCAAATGAAAAGGAAGGTGGTTGATGTGAGCATATGTTAGATGTATATGTTAAGAAAGGGTGGTATTCACGCTTTACACAACTACCAAAAATTAAGGGGTGGCTGTGGGCTCTTTAATTATAAACGTGAACACAACACAGTAAGAAGCACAGCAACATAAAATCGTAAAGAAATGACACGTGCGCAGCCGACTTTGGCACGTGATAAGTGGATGAGATATTAGGGGCATGATGAGATGGTGGTATCATTAAGTGGTCCTATCGTTCGTGTGTGTGAGAGAGAGAGAGAGAGAGGGAGGGAGGGAGGGAGAGGGTGAGGTTCACGTGACATCACCCAAAAGGCGATAGATCAAAGAAGGTTGGGCTGTCAACCATCAATCCGGTTTGCAGTTGGGAAATTTTTATCTATCTTTCTCAATGAGTAGTAAACAAGTATAAATTTAGGGAAAGGGAAAGAGTCTTATTGACGTACAGAAAAGGGCATAATTTCTTCTTTTTCTAAATATTTATTTATTTTTTCTATATCTATACTCTATAGTCTATATCAATACCAAAAGGAAATATAAATATATTTGGTTAATAAATTAATTCTCAGTAATACATTTTTGATAATATCCGATAAAAGAAAAATAGAAAAATAAAGGGAATCACACATTCACAAAATAACTGCAGAAAATAAGGCCACCAAACAAGTCTTCACACAAGAACCTGAAAAGGTTTTGTGTGCCTTTCACATCTCACACCAGCCCCAACTCCCAAGTCCATACCTTCCCACAGCGCAGATTGTCTTCTCGCATGTGGCATGTGCCAACCGTCTTTTACGAGTAGGATCGTAAGTTGCTTTCTTCAATTGGTTTGTTTGGTTTGCTCTTTCTGCCTTTTTATTCATATTTTTGGAAAAGTCTCTGGAATGTCAAAAATGACCTTGTGAGTTTCGAGAACCCTAATCTAAGTTTGCTAGGGAAGCAGTGCCATTCACATAATTTCAAGCGGGGGTGGGGGTGGGGGTTGGTGGTGGTTTGGATGACCCATCTCTTATTTGATGTTTTATCTTTCTTTAATATTATAACTTAGACCGATTAGTAAAGGGTATCCACAAAATAAAAACAGTGGAAATTTGTTGAAGAGTTTATGGCAATTTGGTCATTTCAAGGTATCAACCTGATGTGATCCTATAAATAAATAAATTCAAGATGGTGACACATGGTAATTTGGTAAAACTAAAGAGCCCATGAAATGAAATGAAATGAATTAAAATTGCATTTGACTGAAATACCCTCTACTTATTGAAATTTAGGTGGTGTAATTTCAGTCATTTACCACTTTCATTATATTTCTGTCGCTTTTAGAGAAAGCCAAGGTCTTTGTTTATTTGTTTCTTCTTCTTCTACTACTTCTTTTTTCATTTACTTATTTATTTTCTATTATTGTTTTTTTATAGACATGTCGTGAAATACATATTAAAATTTGAGTGTGTGATGACTGATGAAGAGGTGAAAGACGAAAGAATAGCGACCTTTTATCTTCTCTTCTCTTCTCTTCTCTCTCCTGGTTGCGTTGTCTGAGAAAGAGATCAGTCCCAGCTCCGCATTTATTTCATTATTATTATTATTTTTATTTTTGTGATTCTTTCTTTTTCTTTTCAGAAGGCGATTGTAAAACACTCACTGCAAAGAGCAAGCAACAAAGAGAAAGAAAAGGAGAGAAAGAGAAAGAAAGAAAGAGAGAGAAAGACAGACAGAGGGACAGCAGAGAGATAGCAGAGTTCAAGAAGCTTTCAATCCCACAGAAGGAAAACGATGTCTGAGAGCTTTGCACCCTTTCAATTCCTGCAACTCTAAGAGGTAAAGTTGATGAATAAAGAAAAAAATAGAATTTAATTAAAAATAAAAAGCGAGTTCAAAGAAACTCCTTTTTTTTTCTCTCTCTTTCTCTCTCTCTCTCTCTCTCTCTTCTTTCTTCCTATTACTCTTTTCTATGATTGTTAATGCTGAATTTTCGTCTCATAGCATGCTTCTCTTTCTTGAGCTTTTATCTACTTGATAATTCTAATCGATCTGTGCTAACATGAGCAGAAGCGGCAACAGGATAAAGCGGTACTGGGGGCGAAGAAGAAAGAGATGATGATGAAGAAGAAGATACTGATATGGGAGTAGCAACACCACCACCTCCTCCTCTCTTGTCTCACTCCAAGAATCGCCTCCCAATTCAACTCTCCAAGACTGCATCGGCCTCCGATAGGCCTAATTCTTTAAATTCTATGTCCCAAAGCTTCCATCAAGGGATCTTCAGTTTCTCCAATGGTTTTGACAGATCGACTACAACACACCAAGAGCAACAGCAGGCGCAGCACATCGCACAGCAAAGCCGGAGGGACAAACTTAGGGTGCAAGGGTTCGAGGCGCCTCCACCTTTGGTGGGAATAGAAGCAGAAGAATCTGGGGAGTTGCCGGGTTATGAAACGGGTGGGATGTTATCGGAGATGTTCAATTTCCAGCCAGGCGTCCCCGTGGCTGCCGACCTCTTAGAGAATCAGATCGCGTCGAATTATCGACTACCGCGACCACCGCCTACGGCGGCAACACCAGCAGCAAATGAGTGGTATGGGAGCAGACAAGGGATGGTGGGCGGGTTAGGTCCTTTGGGGGATGCAAAGCACCCAAACAGCAATAACCGTGACAGTCACAGTATAGCTCAGCATCATCAGATTTCAAGCCTAAATGCGGACTCGGCAGCTGCCATGCAGCTTTTCCTTATGAACCCACAAACAAGGTCACCTTCTCCACCTCCTCAACCACCTTCGTCGTCGTCTACCCCCATCCATATGTTGCTTCCCAATCCATCCACTACTACTCATCTACAGGGATTTCAGTCGGCCGGAGCTGCGGCTGCAGCCGGAGTGGGCTTTGGTAGTAACTCAATTCATCCAGCACAATTCACTTGGGTCCCAGGTGGCGGCGGAGGTGAAAACACGGCTACTCATCTCAGTAACACAAGCAAATTTGGTGGGGGTGTGGAGAGCCAAGGGCTTTCGTTATCGTTGTCGTCATCGTTGCAGCACTTGGAAGCGGCCAAGGCGGAGGAATTGAGAATGGGAGATGGTGGGGTGTTCTATTACAATCCCGGAGGTGGTGTTTCTTCGGCCACTTCGTACCCATTGAAGAATAATCTGGGGAATCATAACCAACCATTGCATTTGCAAGGAGTGGGACAGAACCATCAGGTCCATGTTGGTTTCGGATCGTCCTTAGGGGTCGTCAATGTCTTGAGGCATTCTAAGTATGTCAAAGCTGCGCAAGAATTGTTGGAAGAGTTTTGCAGTGTCGGGAGGGGACAATTAAAGAATAACAGGCTTGGCAAGCATCAGAGCACCAACCCTAACCCTAATCAGGGTACTAGTGCTGGTGGGTCTCCATCATCTTCCAAGGACCTACCTCCTTTACCAGCTACTGAAAGGATTGAGCATCAGAGGAGGAAAGTCAAGCTAATGTCCATGCTTGATGAGGCATGTAACCTCTCTCTCTCTCTCTCTCTCTCTCTCTCTCTCTCTCTCTCAAACACACACACGTAGCTAGGCACAAACCTCACAAAAAAGGCCCGTCTTTTTATCATTCGCCGTAGTGGAGTTAATTTTTTAGAACCCATCGGAGGAAACAGAAATTCCGGCAAGTGTCTTGAGAGTTTTTAATTAATTATTACAGATAAAAGAGAAGCCAGCAGTTGAAATTTGAATTGGGCCTCCATCTCTCCATAAAATAAGATGATAGAGGTTGAGTTTTGCATATTGTATTCGACTTTACTGATCAAGAATTTGATTGATGGGTTGGGTGTTTTTGTACTTCGGATTTTTGTATGGTAGAGGAGATGAGAGGTTAACTATTAAGGGGTATGCGTCCAATAAGAAAGGACGCCCGCTCTTAATGTGGATGATCGCCTATAATCCCTACAATACGTAGGAAGTAGTTACTAGTTAGGAAGGCTGCTGGCACCGAGAGAGATCCATAAACCATTATAGTAACACTGCACGCAAAACCATTGATTTCTATCGCAGTTGACCTTAAGTGATATTTTTCTCGCTTTCTTTATTTTATTCACTCTACACCCGCCTGGTGTGGAATTACGCGGATGTTCTTTTGCTTCGCAGTTCGCACGACAATCATTTCACTGTATCATGTTTTGATTCATCTACTCATTGAGTCTATTTGGTTTTTGCATTAAAATAGCAGCCAAGCTGTTCGTGGCCGTTTCCGGATTTTGAAATTTGACTTTTTAAAGAGAAGCACTCCTCTCCTCTTCCCCTCTTTCCTTCTCCTATTCACCTTCATGATCGAAATTTTCTTTCAATCTTCGAGATAGAAAGTTCTAAATCTAAAGCATGTCTTTGGGAATATATATATATACCTTCCTCCCCCTCCTCGATCTTCTTCTAATAAACAGTAAGAGTAAGGTAATATTTCTTGTTAACTTTATGGAAATTAGCGATGGTAACTGCATTTTCTTTCTAAACTTTAAAGCGCGTCCTGTGTAAGGCTTCAGGTGAATCTCTTCTCTTACTGCTGTTCTGCTGTTCTGCTGTTCTGCTGTTCAACCCTCATCATTTAACGTTGAACACTGAAAACAGCAGAATTGTTATAACTTTCTAGCTTAGTATTACATTTTCTTTTGGCAGTCTTCATGCAAGTATAAATGTTTGATGAATTGGGGTAGATGTTTCTTCTAATTCCTTTTTTGTGTATCTCAGGTTGATCGAAGATACAATCATTACTGCGAGCAAATGCATATGGTAGTAAATTCCTTTGACTCAGTCATGGGTTTTGGAGCGGCAACTCCCTATACAGCGCTTGCCCAGAAAGCGATGTCAAGACACTTCCGATGCTTAAAGGATGCAATAGCGGCACAATTGAAGCATACGTGTGAGGTTCTGGGAGAGAAGGATGGTGTGGGAGCCTCCGGTGTAACGAAAGGGGAGACGCCAAGGCTTCGGTTGCTTGAACAAAGCCTCAGACAGCAAAGAGCCTTCCACCAGATGGGTATGATGGAGCAAGAAGCTTGGAGGCCTCAGAGGGGCTTGCCTGAGCGATCGGTCAACATTTTGAGAGCTTGGCTTTTTGAGCATTTCCTTCATCCGTACGTTCGCTTTCTCTCCTCCCTTATACATCTTAACATCACTCAAACCAACAAAGTTGAGACTTGAGAGAGAAAAGACAAATTAAAGCCATTGTTTTATTAATATAATCCCTGCCTCTCCCTTTCTCTCTCCATACTTTATTGGGGTATTAGAAATGTCAATCTAGAATATCTTATCACCCGTTTCTGTTTTAGTGTTTTAAGACAACAGTAATGCAGTGTCCTTGAGTCTTGTCTCCACAACAAAAAGCTGAAGGAAAGCTTCTTGCTGTGCTCTTTATTTGGAGAGAGGCTTCTAAGTTCTGACCTGCCTAGAGTTAGTTATCAGATTAAATTGAAAGTAAACGAGAAAAATAATAAAAATTTATAGACCTCTCTCTCTCTCTCTCTCAGACACACATATTATGTTTTCAATCAATAGGATATTTAAGGAGAGATCTGTGTGTGCAGTTGTTTCTTTGCTTCTGTTGCTGTTTGCACTGTTTTTCTTGTCTTAGATTTTCACGCCTTAACAGGGAAAGAATCGTTCGATCTCATTTACCGGTACATAAAGCTCGAGGTCTCTTTATACGATTTGGGTAGGGACCCTGATGTCATTTTCTGGTCTCTTCTTCTTTTTTTTTTCCAGGTACCCGAGTGATGCAGATAAGCATTTGTTGGCGCGACAGACTGGTTTATCGAGAAATCAGGTTCGTCCTATGCTCTCTCCGATCCCCCATAAAACAAAAGAAAAGAGAAATAAAGAGTGTCCATCTTTTTTTTAGGTTTCTACTCCAAAACCCACAAGACCACAAGAGAATAGAAACCCTAGAACATCAGCAGTAAGTTTAGTAACATTTGCATGGTTCCGGCTTTCATTTCTCACCTGCCTTTTCTTTTCGTTAGGAAAAGTTGAAACCTTTTCCTTCTTTTATCTTCCTTCTTTCGTGATAGAAATAGTGAGGGTGAAAAAAGTACTCATTTACCGTGCTTTCAACGTTGTGCCTACCTGATCCGAACTGAAAAATAAGACTACTACAATTACAGAGACAAGTACGGAAGAAACGTGACATGAGACTTGTCAGCTTTGAATCTATTTATTTTTCAAATATGCTTTTCAGTTTTGTTACAGCTTAAACACCACGTTAACAAACCATAAAACAGTAATTGCATTAATGATAACTGTACTTGATCTTCTCTTCCGGGATCCAGTCCCCCCCCCCCCCGCCTCCCCATCTCTCTCCGTTCTTCATTAACAAAGAAAACTGTGGGAAAATCGAAGTATCTAATCTTCTGAATTCTTTCGTTTTTGTATTTGTCCGAGCTCTAACAGCTCAACTTAACTCCAGGAGTAGAAGAAGAAAACGAAACAGATACACCCAAATTTCTCTCTTTTGTATTAAATATTTGGGATAGTAGTGTGATTAGGAGAGAGAAATGAAATGGAGAGAGGAAAGTTAGAAAATACCACCGGGAAAAAGGATTTGTATATCTGTTGTTCTTCTTAAATAGTCTTCTATCATTTTTGTTTCTATCTTGTTAAATGTTAATTGCCATTCTCCTCTCATGCATGTATGAAATAAATAAACAGGATCTCTTTCTATTCTACTACTGCCACTGCTGTTGTTAATAACAGCAGCAACAATAACGAGGCGTACAGTATTTCCTTGTTATATGAACATGCTTTGATGCTAACTGAACGGAAGCATCAACCAATGTGCATTGAATTAATCAATCAAAGGAAAGACAACTAGTGTAGATATGTTCTTTTCTTCTCTGTTGAATTTTTTCGATATCCATGCAGACCATGTAATTTTTTCTAACGACGTTTGCTTTCGTTGTTTCAGGTTTCAAACTGGTTCATTAATGCCAGGGTTCGGTTGTGGAAACCCATGGTGGAAGAGATGTACCAACAAGAGACCAAAGAAGAAAAAGAGGAGAGAGAGAAAAATCAAGCGGGCCAAAGCAGCGGCTCTGCACAGACACCAACGTCTACAACACCAGTAACTGCAGCAGCAGCAGGAGTAACAGCTGCAACACCACCTCCAACAGCAACAACAACATCATCCCCAACAACAACAACAGCAGGCAAAAGATCCGAAATCAATGCCAACGACAATGACCCCTCGTTCAACGCAATCAATAGACAACGCTTCTCGGAAAACCAAGCAAGCCAAGCCACCCAAACAATGACCACCACCATCACCTCACACAGTGACATGTCATCCCTCGTACCCCAACGTTTTCAGGCGACCCATGAACCAGACATTCATCATCGGGTGGCGGTTGATGACACGCGTCGGCACCATGGGAGCGTGGTTGCTACGGATTATGGGACCACCACTGCCAACTCCAATCTAGGGGCCACACTTGTAAGATTTGGGACCACCACCGGCGATGTATCCCTCACGCTAGGGCTTCAACACGCCGGAAACCTGCCGGAGAAGAGCCGATTTTCTGTCAGAGACTTTGGGGGATGTTGAATTTCGAGGATCCCCACTTCCCACCCCATCTAATCATCTCCCAGAAAGAAAAACTCTCTCTCCCTCTCACTCTCTCTATCTCTCTCTATTGATCTAATTTTTCCTGTTGGAAATATAAACGAATGAGAAACGTAGCATTATTTTAGCTAGCTCTCCAAGATTACTGTTAATTGTATAGTAGATTGTTTTGCACCATTTTCTTTCTTTTGTAAATTTAAGGTTTTGTACCTTAATATCTCTCTACCTTGTTAGAGAACATAATATTTAAGAAGGAAGAAAGGGGAACAATAACATGATGAATATGAGTTATGTGCACTTATGGTTTATTTGGTTTATGAAAGGAGAGATACTTTCTAATCTAGTAATTAAATTGTTATCCCTTCATATACAATACAATTCAGATAGCAAGAGAAACCATAATAAACATACAGCTATGTAGATCTAACTTTTTGATCATCATTAGGCTTCTACTGTGTTTACAAAACTTCTCTTGGGTGGAAGATGCTATGTTTTCATAAAAATACTGCACAACCAGAAGTGTCTGGCCTGGTTAAACAAAAACTATGTTCAGTAAGTCCTATCTAGGGGTTCATTTAGGCTGTATTTGGTTTGAAGGAAAAGTTAGGGAAAAGAATGGGGAAGGTAGGGAAACCTATACAAGGCCGCCTTCCTTTCCCTACCTTTTCCTTCAAACCAATTACACACAGCCTAAACGAATTTGTAATTAGAAGGAAATTTTATGATAATGCAATAAGATTTTTAATTAGCTCATCAGTTTTATTAATGGTTGATTGGTGCAAACAAAACACTATTATTCACCATATTCCAATATTTCATCTCTCGGTTTTCTTATTACGGACTGGACTAGAAGGGAACCGAGCTCGATACAGATTCTTAAAGTCTAAAACAACATTGACAAAGGTGCCCACTATGTTTACCTAATTTGTTGCTTAAATTAAAAATAAAAAATAAAAAGAAGTAAATGTCACCTACCAAAAAAGGGACACATTATCTGAATGGAAGAAATAGTCCTACTTGTCAGGATTGGTTTATAAAGAAAAAAAAAATCAGTATATAAATACTAGACTAAATGTGATATATAATTTGGTCTTACCTGAGGGAGGATTTTTTTGAAACATGATTACAATCTAGGAGCAACATCAACAGGGAAATATGTGTTCAATGTTCTATTCCTAAAGGATGAAAATAAATAAAGGTTTTGGAGATCAATGTTATGTATATCATATTGCTGATCCATAGTCTATACAATCAATACCAGAAGATTGGGTCTGAGATCCAGGGATCCATAAATTGCCATCACTATGCTAGGAAGATATTGAACAGCATTTAATAGATCCCACTTCGAAGAATAGAAGGGCCAAAATCAGCTTAAATTCTTTACCCAACCAAGTATGTTACTTTCAAGCAAATAATTGGACCACGGTATAAAGTTCTACTTAAACTCAAACAAATAATTGGACCAACTTAAATTCTTTACCCAAGTATGTCCTTTCTTATTTTGTACAAAACAGTTCTATTTAAGCTATTTGAATTGAAGTTTTCAATTTAATGCATAAATAAGATGCTTTAGTTTGTGTTGGTATGGACTCTCTTTTTTTTTATTTTTAAAGAATAAAGAAATAGGCAGGTGTCGGGCCATTTTCTTTGGTGAAGATTTTAGTATAAAAGATCAAGCCTTAATAGCAAAATTAGGACAATTGAGTTTACTCTTCTTTTTTGTTTGATACCGAACCCTGCACCTCTATCAGAGGTAATATACACCATTGAACCTCGAACAAATGGCCAAAAAGAGAAGAATGACCTAGTGGTAAAGAAGGCTATTTAATAGTGCAGTGGAAGAACATTACTCAAAGGACATTAAAATGTGTGCGTGTATTAGAGAGAGAGAGAGAGTGAGGTTCCCAAATTCTAACAATTCTCTAGTCTTAAAACTATTTTTTGTCCCCCCATATTTAATGTACTTAAATGTGATTCTTGGAGCGGTCAATTTCAGGTCGAACCCATAACCTAAAATGTGGTGTCCATTCGGCAGTTGGGTAGTTGCGTTTATGAGCATTAGACAAGTTGGAGAATGGAGAGGGAGAGGTGCTCTAGTCTTAGGTTACTGGTTACGTTACTTAATAGGGAAGAATGGGTTTGAGGCTTCTCAAATCCAAATCTGCTTCTTTGTCTCTTGCTCACAACAACAACACACTACCGACGAGAAGAAACAGACAACAAACAAACAATGCTTTACCTCCTCTGCATTGTACCCAGTGCGGTCTACGTTAAACACGGCCGGAGAGATCTTCTTTACCAAAAATAAAAGCTTTGCCCAAGAGATGATATTTGCCATCCTCTTTTATGCACTGGTTTTAGAAATCATAATATATATATATATATACACAGTGATTTCGTGAACCTGAACTGTGGATTTTTGGAATCATCCTCCTACGTTCACTCATGCGGGTCCTATTCCCAAACAGTTGGTGTGCATATGAGAAAAGCAATAAATTTGAGGCCCGATGGCGATGAACCCCTGATGATAAGCCCATGAGCTACTCTTGCAGAGTCCCAATCCGTGATCCAATGACCAATTTGACTTTTTCTTTTGACCATCGTACATAACTACATAGGCATGGCTGTCACACTATAGGTACAGCAGACAGAAGCCAGTCAGCCACCCCCAAGCAGTCTAATATTAGCTAAAGGTTCATCATGGGGTTTGGAGAGGCCCAATTGGCCCTGGGGTTTTATGGGATCATACGAGAGGGCCCAATTATTTGCTATGTGCAACAAACTGCAGACCTGCAAACGCATGAGAAAGGCCACCCCACCCTATGCCATGTCCAACCAAGCCCATTGTGCTACCTTTTTCTCCAACATTTCCCAAACCAACCATTGTGTTGCCTTGGAATTGTTGCCCGTGCATGTTACAGATTTGGGCCCATTTACTGCATCAATCGGTACATTCACCTTCTTGTATTCCAGTTGCTTGTGATGCACTCCATGCTAACTGTTACAACTAAAATACCTGTATTGACCATGTACAGTTAGTTGCTCTTACCTTGAAAAAATTTTTATTCTTAATTTCGGTTTGTAGGTAGATTGAATGGTACAATAGGACTATAGGAGGGGATCAGCAACATTCATTGATCAAACATTATTAGTTAAATGAAGACGAGATTAAAACACTATCTGGTATATTGTAAATTAGTAGATTAGGGGTGATCAGAATCTGGCTGGGCTTGGGCTCAACTGGCACTATATATACAAATACAAACTGTGCCTGAATCCAATTTTTCACATGTGGTGGGGTTAAGTCCACTTTTATAAGTAAATCTTGTTTTTAATTAATTAAAAGTTAAAAGTACAAGCTGCTTGGGGGTGGGTGGGAGTGGGACATGTAGTCGATATGAACTACTGTGGGATCCGGACCGTCCATCAGGTAGGGGAACCATTGAATTTGCAGAACCAAGATTACTTGGATGACAAGAGGTTGAGAAGTAATAGAGCTTGAAGATTCCACTCCAAACCAATTTGACACCTGGACAAGGAAGCTAATTATGAATGAAAGGCCTTGACAAAGAAATTGACATCCATATCATATGGTAATAGGTAATATCAAAAGGGAGGGATGCATCCAATGAATCAATCTCCAAAGTGCTACATATCCTAGGGATAGATGATAGTTATCGGTACCATACCATACCAATAAGTGAGACTGAATTGCAAGTTGTACCAAACGACGTGATTGGCGATGTGATGTAAAGCTGCAACCTTTAGGTTTGCGCATTGCTGTCTGTTCAACTTTGCGTCAAACCGGAGAGTGCACTGGGTGCAACTTGCAACTGCACATCCACTCACTTTTCCGTTGAAAAGATGCTTTCGGGAACTTTATTTTGTTTTTGCTTTTACAGAACCACCTCTCGCTTTTTATTTCAACTGTGCAGCTGCTAGTCTGCTACACAGCTCGATTGATTTATCCTTCAGATTTGACAATCCCAATTACGTTTGATGCATGATTGCTTTGATTGGGAAGGAATGGATTACATCCTTTCGCATCCCAAAGTTGGTGTTGGATGTGGATCATCTTTATCCATTAAAAAACAAGAAAAACGAAAGTCAGTGGGTCTTATTGGTTTTAAGGCTTAACGGTCATCAATAGGCCAGATTTTCTAGGCTTATTGCTTAGAGGCCCCATGGGCATTAGGTATAGGTCTGAGTGGAGACTGGGGACCTGATCGAACTGTGGTCGATCTGTGTCTTCTGGTTTTGTTTTTTTGTTTTTTCGTCCGTTTGAAAGGTTAAAACTGTTGCCTTAACACTTCATTTAATTTTACTATTTTAGTTTGGTATAGCGTTTGTCGTCCGTCACCTGAAATAGTAGTGAATTATCCTTTTCGGTTGAATTGTGGAGAAAGAATAGAAAATGAAGAGTTGGACGCTTGCTAGAAAAACTGAAGCGACTTAATTGGTGTTTGTTTGATGTTCTTAGACAGTGAAGTGAGGTTTCAAAAATCAAAACACGCAAAGACACGATAATAATGTTGGGTTGATGGTTATGACTTGTGAATAAGGACGGAATCTTCCTTCCGATCGGGATGACAGACGGACTATATAACACAGGTTGTCTCATTAGGTTTCAGACACTATACACTGACTGGAACTTCTGTTCTATGAGGCCTATATAATTCTTGCTATGAATAATTAAAAAGTTGTTGGAATTATAGCATCTCTCCTCTCGTTTTTTACCCATCAAACATCAATCATCAATGCTGGACGAAGAATATATAGCTGCGAAAAAACCCAACTGGCTCGCTCTTGGGGCTTCTCTTGTCAATTCGGTGTTTTAGCTTTTCAGGCATGAATGGATCTGAAGAAAAGTATTCACACTCGTCAAGCTATAAACCACCATCTTGTGTAGCACTCTTCTAGTTTATAAAAAAAAAAAAAAAAAAAAAAGCTAGGTTTTTATGACATGCTTTAATTAAAAGATGAACAAAATCATGCATAAATTGTACCAAACAACTTAGAGGAATGAGATATTCTTGTTTTCTACTTCAATTTACCATCTTTACATCACAGATAAGCATAGTCATATATAGATGGAGTGAGAAGAATGTAAACAATGTTGTGTCATTTGTATGTGAAAGCAATTAAACCGCTCAGTGCTAGGCCCAGAAATAGTTTCATATATATTGAGATTCACTGGCATTGAAGGTTGAGAGTATTATTAAAACCCATACTTAAAATCACATTTTCCACAGCTTGGCTGAGTTCTTTGAGTGGCTTCTACTATATATCAACCATATTTGTCTATCATGACCCTGCCCCCTCAAGTCCTACCTCACACAAAGACCAAGAAATCATCGATCAGATAGTATATGACTAAGGTATTATTTGAGACTTGGAACCTTTCTTATGTCATATTAAATGGAACGAATAAAGAGCTTTCTCTGTTATTTTTCTTTTCCTCTCCCTCCCCCCTTATCACTCTCTTTCTCCATTTCTTTATCCTCTAATGAAGTTTCATATGCTTCATCGAGAATCTGCCACACGAATAGAGTTACACAGCAAGGTGGGAATGGGACCCTCTATGCTCCTCAAGAACGGCTTGAATGGATCTCAGTACGCTGGAAGATACTAATTTGGTAGTCAGTCCAAAGAAGTAGTCTTGAGCTATACAATGGTTGCAGTTGTGTGACAATAACTCTCTACTTTTGAGGGGACCCTGAGGCAGATGTGAAGTTCATGCATCTGTAAATCTCCGGTATGTCGGAAGGAAATATTTCAGAAATCCATCTGTGTAGTACGTAGGTACAAGATTTGGTAAAGGTCAGTTGTCTGCTGGTTTCGGCTAGCTAAGATGTCCAATCTTGAATTGGAATGTCCATCCCGTGTTCCTACTTGTTTGGCATTTCTCCATTGATGGCCAGACCATCCATCCTCCCAAGTCTAGGTGGTTTAAACTTGTTAAATACTCATGCACTGTTGCCATTATAATTAATTAATGTCAAGGGTGATGGTTGGTGAATGTCATATTAAGCATAAATAGTGGCCACAAATAGAATAAAGACAGGAATTAATTCACTAGTATGATTAGAAAGGTGCATAACAGCAAGGCTTCTCTGTTAATTTTGGTGTTTTGAAACCTTGGGCCCTTCATGAGTAAATCAAAAGCAAACTTAAGAAATATAGCAATCGTTTGATTTCTACTTAGACTGTGCTTGGTTTGAAGGAAAAAAATAGGGAAAGGTAGGGAAACCTTTACAAACCTTGTATAAGTTTCCCTACCTTTTCCTTCAAACCAAACATAGCCTTAATGATCATTTATGACAGTTCACAGAAACTATCTACAGCTACAGGAAAGAAAGACATGACGGCCTAACCAAGGAGAGCTGGATTGCACAGATCTGTGACTATTAATTCACAGAAAATATTGAGATGGCTCAGGTTCCAGCAGTGTACTAGTTGAATATGGTTAGATGAAGCATACAAAAGAAAAGGGTTGCATACACAACAGTTTAGTACTTAGAGTACTGATTTATGAGGAGGCAACGATTCCAAGTTTTTGACCTTCAAGAAGAGATGAGCTTTCACTGGTTTATGATCAGAACTACGAATGTAGTCTAGTGATTCATGACAGTACAAAATTGCAACAATGTTAATGCCAACCTCCTCTATTTTGTACAATACTTTATCAATCCATGATGGTATTCGTTCCTTATGAATGAAGATTACAATAAAACAGATCAATCTTAACATAAATCATGTTAGAATTATATAAAAATCTAGAAGTAATTTGTAGCTTATTTCGTAGCTGCAACTCCCAATATTATATTTGTAGGCTGGCTTGAATGCAAGTGTTCACTCACTGTAACCCTTGAATTATCTGGCCTCTTTCATCCTCTTGCAGTAGATGATCTTTGCTAGTAAGTCTCAAAGAATCATTTAACCTAAAAGCTTAAGCTGTTAGGTGAGGTCCTTGAATAGGTTGATATTCTCTAACACGCCCCCTCACATGAAAGCCCATTGGGCTTGAAGTGTGAACAAGCACAAGGTCACCCATACCTAGGGGTGCAAATGGATTGGATTTTGATCCGATCCAATTTGGAATCCAATCCGAAATTAGTGGATTCAGATACCCCCTCTTCGGAATTTCAAATCGGATTGGATGGTGAAATTGGATCTATTTGGAATTCAGATCGAATTCGAATCACCCCTGATTCGATCTAAAAAGATCTGACCCTTCACACACACATATATAATATTATTTTTTATAATTATTATAAAATGACATTTATACCCCATTTTAATATTTTGTTTTAAATTAATATGATGTAATTTAATTAATTACATAGGTCTAAAATTGTAAATTTAAAAATGAGGTCCTATCTAACAAAAGTAAAAACTAAAAAGTGGTGTCTGAATACCCTAGACTCTTCTTCTCTTCTAACTTCTAAACAACTTGAATCTGAAAGAGTGAAAGTGAGAAAAGGTAAAGAACCCTAGCCGCCGCATGCCACTGTGTTGCTGCTTACTGCCATTGCCAGTGACCGGTTGTAGGTTGCGACTTGCCAACTTGTCGTTCACCCGTTTGGTTCAATCTTGTCTATTGCTAGTCATCGGTCGCCTTGCATTCAACTATTCACAACTCAACATCATCGTCGACTATCTTTCTTCCCCCCATCTTCTATTTTTTTTTTCCAGTCCCTTTTCTATGAGTTTTATCATATGGAATAGGTTTAGCCGGTTAGGTTTGTTCAAGTCAAATTTTGTTTAGCCATTTAGGTTTTTGTATGAGTGTATTTGTTTTTTTTTTTTGTGTTTATGAATATTAAATTTATTAATTGAATATGTTGTGTGCATACAGTGAGACAGACATGAGTATGAGATCTGAAATTTCAAATCTCATTCTCTTTTGTTAGCTATTAGCCTATTATCAGTTTATCACTTATCATTTTATATTTTTATTTTGTTATACATATTATTAGTTTTTTATTTGAATATGGAATACCCAACCTGATTTCTGTATGATTTTTATTTTGTTATGGAATGCCCAATCTGATTTTTCATTTTTTGTTATACATGTTTATTATAATTTTAAATCTACTTTAATCCAATTTTTGTATGATAATTTTTTTCTTAATATTAAATTGAATATCAGAATAGGTTAGTCTGAATATTAAACTGAATATAATATTTGGTATTTTTTTCTTATTAAACTGAATATGTTAGATGATTAGTGACTAATCATATGTTTGTTTGATTTTTTTAATGGTAAATTGAATATCAAAATATGTTATTTTTTTTCTTGTTAATATAAACTTGTGCCAGAGTCATTCATAAGTTGTAGATGCAGCTTTTAGTACTTAAAGCAGAGTCATTCATAAATATCTCACACGGATAAGGCCGAAAATTGTAGAGGCTCTAATGCGTGGGCAAAGTTGGTTAGAACCTTTTGCTGTAGCAGGTAAATTCATTTAAATGTTTTAGATCATATGTTTTAGATGTTGCTATAGCAAGCTCTAATTATTGGTTTTTTTTTTTTGTTCATATCATATGTTTTAGATGTTGATGTAGCAGAAATAGATGATGAAATTAAAGTTTATGTGAATTTGGAGTTGGAACAATCTGATTTGGTAAGATTAGTTTTACCCATTATTAACTTATTTTTAGTTCTACTTTTATTTGAATTCTAATCCAATAGTTTCCTTTATTTGTTGTAGGAGATGGGTGATCATTGCCTCATTGCTGATTGGAAGTTTAACTTGGTGGATGCAGCAACTTTTTGGAATAATCCTTAATCTCAAGGACTTGAACTTTGAACTTAAACTCTTGAAGTTTAGTGTTGATCATTTGGAACTTTTGAAAATTTGACTTTTAACTTTTATTTAGTTTCAGACTTAAGGATGATGTGGTTGAACTTAAACACTTGATGAACTTAATAGTTTATGTTTGATTTCTGCTAGAATTAAATGCTAAATTTGTTGATAAATTATAGGTTAAATTTCAGAAAATTTACAGGTTAAATTTGTGCTAAAAGTTTATCTTAAATTGCTAAGTATTACAGGTTAAATTGCTGATAATTCACAGGTTAATGTGTTAGAAGTCAATGTTAAATTGTTGATAATTAAGAGGTTAAATTGCTGAAATTTTACAAGTTAAATTTGTGTTAAGTGTAAGTTAAATTGGTGAAACTTTACAGGTTAAATTTATGCTTAGAAATGTGTTAAATTGTTGATCCGATGAAATGGTCCAAATTCGAATTCAAATCATTTGATTTTTTTATTGATTCGGATCCACCCCGATTCGATCCGTTTGCATCCCTACCCGTATTTTGTGCTAAAACTTATTTAATTATAATGGGGGTATGGAGGATTGAACACTAAACTACTTAGTCAAAATAACTCTAATACCATCTCAAAAAACCATTCAATCTAAAAGATTAAGCTATTAGATGAGGTCTGAATAAGTTGATATTCTCTAACAGTAAGCATCGGTATTGCTATTGCTACAGCGATTATAGAAAAAGCAACAAAATTACTTTGTCATTTATTAATTTTTTCGATGAAAAGTTGTGATTGTAAACTTGTAACCATGACTTCGTCTGTAGCTTCCTTGTTAAGTGGTTGCATTTATGTGAAAAATATACAAGGAAAGAGGTTTCGGGCCTTTCGGCATATCTGAAAATAGGTTAAAATATTACAAATGAATAAAGAACTTCTTCTGCTCATCTCTTCTCAGAGTAAAACAGCTGAACAACTGTACTTTATGCTGCGTTTGGTTGCGGATTTGCAGTGCAATTTCATTTGCACTAGTACAAAATATATGGGTGTGCAAATGAGAAGAATATTAATTCTGGTTTAATTTTGTTTTGGGCTTTACTTTATTCTACTTCTGGTCTAATTTTACTTAATTTGTACTGCAATCAATTAAAATAAAATAAAATTTGAAACAAAAATAGATTAAAATTTGCATCTGTATCATTTGCACTACCATAATTTTGCATCACTGCAAATAAATTTGCATTGCAACCAAACACAGCATTATATGATGGCCATTTCTAATGCAAATTATATATTCATGTATTATCCTGTGGTGCTACTTAGTTAATGTGTCCATGCTTCTGGGCTTGATATTCATACATGTAATAGCACAGTGATGGTTGTTGAATTTTGGCTATAACCCGTGGATTTTGGGGTGTATCCAATGTGTAAAAAGAGTCCCCAATTAGTGTTAAAGAATACTTCACCTAACAACTTAAGTTTTTTGGTCGAACGTTCCTTAAGATGGTAATAAAGCATATTTTATCAAGTGATTTAGTGTTCAATCCTCATTGACCCATTATAATTAATTAAACTAGTGGGGATCCTTGTGATGCACGGGATTTATTAAGAGAAAGCTAAATAATAGAAATGGTCATATAATAAAATACCCCTTATAGTTTTATGGATTTACTAAAATCTACCCTATAGTTAGTATTTTACCCTGTTCATTTAAATAAATTTAATCAAAAGAAAATAAAAATAACAATACCACTTTTGCCCTTAATAAGACATGGGCAACTATTCTATTAGCTATATTTGGTCAATTTTATTTTTTATACAAAAAAGTATTAAGGGTATTTTTGGAATAAAAAATCACATGCCTAATGGAAAAACAAACACTCCTTAATGAAAGGTTGATTAAGTAAATAAGTTGTAAAATATAAGGGATGCTTTAGTAAAATAAAAACTATAAGGTAGGTTTAAGTAAATATGTAAAATTATAAGGTGTATAGGAATGGCAACAAGGGATCATATTCCCCGTCCCTGACCCCGATTCTAAAATTAACCCCATCCCTGATCCCCGATGGGGATGGGTTTAATTAATTAAATTTCAGTACAAAGTATGAGCGGCCTTATGATTGTTGTCCATACTTCAAGCCCACGTGAGGAGGTGTATTAGAGAATAAAACACCCAGTGTTTTAATCAAACACCCACTCCCCTTGATGTGATATTTTGTCTTTTTCACAAAAGTAAAGGCAGTATTTAATCAAATGGCAATATTTTAATAACTGGGGTCTAAGATTTGTCCTGCGATAGTGGTTACATGATGTTGAATGACGGTTCAACCTAGGGTCAGAATTTTTAGGCCTAAAGTACATTTAAGATAGATGTCAGCTTGAAATTGATGCTAATTCATGGGCTAGGCATTGATGCATAAAATGAGAATATTTGACATTTTGAATGTTTATAGCTCTACACTGAAAATCATAAATCTTCTGTTATAAGATGTCAAATAATGGGTCCTAGGGAGTCTTGGTTGCCATCCTAACTAAAGGCTATATATGCTTAATTAGTTTCCTCTACTTCAACATTAATTCTGGTAATCATATTTACCTATTTCTTCATTTTTTTTCTGGGTATGTAGGCAACATTCCCTAAGTTATCGAGTGGCAAAAAATGGAGCCTCAAAGATGAGGAATTACTAAATTAAGCATCGTTTGCCCATTAGAACGTAATTATTATTGCATATCAACATACCACATGGAGATCGTTCTTGCATCAAGTTTCTTTGCTGGAATCCCCCAGCCACACTGTAATGTGAGATGGCTGTACATATAGGGCTGGCTTCTGCTGATTCTTGGAAGTTATGTGGATATGTGACTGCACTGGAAAGTGGAAATTCCTTGCCTCCACATTACGTGCACGAGATGAATACATGGTCACCATTCACACACACACACACTGGACACTGGACATATTAGAAAATGTCTCCTCTCTCCTGGGCCCGGAATAGGCTGGCGATTGGCATTTGTCCTAAACCAAACAAGGAGCGCAGTGCCACACCCGAACCAAGTTGCAGGCCTAAAGGTAAAGGATGTGGCGTAGAATTTGGATATTCTGGATAATTAAATGAGAATCTGTGATCTTAATGTAGGAATTCCTCACGCAACTTCTTGAGGAAAAATAAAATTTTTATGTGAAAGAGAGGAAAGTTAGGAGCGAAGCCATTAAAAAGGAAAAGTGGGTACGTGATTCTTTGAATGGAACAGAGTGCTGAGTGCTCTATCCAGATTCTAGCTTGCTTTTATAACATCTACCGGGCCAGACCAACTTTTAGTGATAATTGCTATTGACATTTATCAACCATCACTAATAAAATTTGAAGTCCCAACCTAATGTATTCGACCAAAAACATAACTCAAATGATGAAAGAGAAAAATAAAAGACAAAGCTAATAGCCTAAAACAGAGCAGCATATATAGGAATGGGAATACCATGCGGATTCCTTAATTTGTAGGTCATATTGACTGCTACAGCGCCATACTACATCAATTAAACAACCGATTAGAACTCAAATCATTGTCACAATATATACAATAACAGGATCAACCTTTGGCGAAGGCTGAAGGGTTTGGAATTCTTTGGTCCAAACACAAGTAGCTAAAGAGGTTGCGTGATAGCAATGCTTTATGGTGTAATTTAATTAAGAGATACAATCATTATATTAACAGGTTGGTCGGGTTCTGCAACAATTCCAAGAGGCAAGGGTAGACCTTCCTTGATGTGAGCTAATTAATTAAGGCTAACCTGCTGCTATGAGTCTGTTTCCGACTCTCCTTCCTGATTCATCAATTGTCTACGCTTCCTTCACTCGATCAGCTTCTACTTCATTGGGCCTGCACGTGCATCCCTGCCCTCACTGATCAGTGTCCAGAATGGTTGATTGGTTCCACACTTCCACTTCCTTTGTCTGCTCAGATTATCTAGGAAGACAACAGTAGTAATTACCAAAATTAAGGGGCAATGTTGATTTGAGTCAATATGAATATATTATAATCATTTGCATGATGCACAAAAAATGACAATCCTATAGCTGATCTTATGAGATTTGATTGATACTTCATCTTAATTTGTTCTGGTACGCAGATCAGAAAGTGCTTGGATATTCAACCTATCAATTAATGGAGAGAGTTCATCATTTTTCATGACAGCCAGCTAGTTCTGGCCAAGTAAGTCCCCAATTCTAGCTGATAATCTAGCTTCTTTGATTGCTAGCTTGATATTTGATACAAAGTGCCACC
Organism: Nelumbo nucifera; assembly: GCF_000365185.1. The sequence goes on from NW_010729087.1 coordinate 6,247,262, forward strand.
CACTCTCATTCCCCAATCCCCTATTAGCTTCTTTATTCCCCCCCCCCAGACTTTTCTGATCGATATTGTCTCACTTACAACCATCTTAAAGTATCTCTGACTGCCTATCCATGACATCAACCCCCTGTTATACTTCCATTCTTTTTTTCTTTTTATAATTGTAATAATAATAATAATATCTGTCTGAATCAGGAATCCTCATAACAGAAAAGCAAACGTCAGACATTAGTAATAATGGAGCAGAAGAGGTTTCTTGGAGGAAGAAGGAACCCTCCAGAGCCTAGAGAATAATAAGTCCCAGGTTGCAACAGCCAACAGCCTACAATTGTCACCGTCTAAGAAGGAACAACTGATCAAACCTATCCTTTCTCGTTGAATTTCGTGCGTCTTCCATTTCCTTGGTTCTTTTGAGATACTCAAAAGAATCCAGATGAAGACGACGGTTAGAGTGGTGGTATTTATTCTATTTTATCCAACTTCATTGTGCCAACATTTTGCGCCACCCTTCAACGCTAGGATGGTCAAACTAATGTTAGAACTTAGAAGTCCATGTCGACTAGTTTCTTATGCCAAAAGAGCATCTCTTTTTTCTTTTCTTTCGGTATTCAACAAAAAACCAACTCTTACTGGTTTGCTAAAGCACTGAGGTGCATTTCTGAAGTGGCACTCCGAGCCTGTCCATGCATGTGCTCCATGGACCAACTAACTAATTTTGGTTGTATGGGATAAATCCAAAGAATCAAACAACCAAATAAACCAGCCTAAATTACTACTTTTCCAATATCATACCATAAAAAATAAATGATTGATACATGTTTTATCAGTTATTTACAAGAGAAACCAATCAGTCATTAAGGGGAATGTGCAGTGCTTCATGGTGATTACAAATGTTTACGACCACGTTTCTAACTTGCTACTCGGAATTATGCCTCAAATGTTCAAGAGGGGCAGGGGAAAGATTTCATGTTCACACTGCAAAAGGTAGTAGCCATGGAAGTGAGATACCAAAAAAAAAACCTTATACAGCATTCATCTGAGCAAACTCGACTTTACATATAAGCATTTGCAGTAAGGAATTCACAGATTCAATAAAAAACACAAAATCAAGATGCATATAATAGCTACTCTTAGCACCAATCCAGAAGAAATTACACAATAAGCACCTATCTATATTAGTCCTCTGGAGAAGTTAACAAAGCAAACAACCAGAGGAAGATCTGGTTCTCCTCCAGATGTGTCATTTTCCATGTTAATATCTCTTCTGTAAGAGAATTACAAACCACAATTTAATATCCTTTACTTTCTCTATTCCCATCTTCGAAGACTTTATTCGGTCCTCTCTTCATACTTTGAGATGATTTCTTAGAACTTATGTCAGAAACTCCATCATCCCTGCAGATTTTTATGATAAAACATTCATATTTGATGTCGTTGAGTTTTCTGATTTTTCTGACTGGTCTAGGTTTCCCTGTGTTTCAACAAATGGCCTGATGAAGGTCCTCCTCCACCATACCTCAAAGGCCCTCTGAAGATTGGGACAATTGTCCCCTGCTTTCAAGAAACTTCCCAACCACGAAAGTAAAATACTCTGCTGGTTTTCCAGAGGGAGAGTAAGTATTGTCCGCCCCATTCCTTCCTCCACCACCTTCCTGTCAAAGGACCTGCAACCATGTTGCAACCAGCTGTAGTCATCAATCAATGGCTGTAACCATGTCTGTAACAAGAGAAGTCTAGTATCCTTAGATGGAAGGATCTCCCCTTTTCCTATTCCCACAAATAACCTCGCTGTAATGCAGCTAATAAGGTGGCGAGACACAGCTGGCAGCCTTGAGTGCAAGGTTGCCAACTCTTGCTGGCTGGCCCAGATCAATGCAAATTCATCAGCTGCTTGCCGATCAGCTAAAATTTCAAGCAACCAGAGAAGATTATCAGCCTCCAGAGATATCTGCTTCACTACAGGACCTTTCCCATCCATAGATTTATCAGTAAATCCTGGTTCTGCAGCTTGCCTGAAAAGATGCAACAATGAACTTAAGCAGCTTTGGCATGAATTGTATATATTTTCACTGCAAATGTCAGCCAAACCACCATTAGTGGGAACGTTGTTATTCTCCCTGAGGAGCCTCAGTACTAAGGGTTTCATCTCACGTCGACCTCTCTCCTCATTGCTTTTGAGAACTAGATCCATTATGTGTGCTAGTGTGTCATTAGGGTGGTTGCAGATATCCAAAGACACCCTTTTCAATACAGGGGTGACTCTGATACTATCATTGCGGAGGCGTAAGACTGATGAAACTACTTTCTCCTCTTCTTCTCCATCCCAAGGAACAGCTTCCAAGTATTCCAAACATGACTTTATGCACAAGCGGAAGCGAAGAAATTCTGCAACCTGCAAAGCATATTCATTTATGTATAGTTAGATGAAGCAAGTCATTGCATGTTTCCAATGTATTGCAAAACATTCAAATTAAACACTGTAAGGTTAAACAGAGAAAGCATTCAGGTTATTGATATCTATCAAGGAAATAAAGACCAATGAACTGGCTTATGGCTCTTATTATAAGGCATCCAATGGATAAAAGATGAGTCCTATTAATCCTTTCATTATAAGATCAGAAGCATTTCTAGAGCTTCGATATGCACAAGCAATTTTCAAAATTATTAGCCCATTATTGGTGGATTAAGGCACTACCAATGGAGTTTAAAAATTCCTAGGGGTGTCCTTCCAATCTTTCACAAAATTATTGGGAAATGTTAATTGGTTTTCTTAATTTTTTTTCCTTTTTTTTTTGATGAATAACTGATTACTTCATTGAATTTAAAAGAAAGTATACAAGAGAAAGAGAGAGAGAGAGACAATCTCTCTTATCTCTCCCCTTTAACTTTAGTAATAATTACAATTACATTTGAGCCCAATTTTTTTTTCCTTTTTTCAAGCATCAGTTTGCTTAGCTTTTCATCATTCAAACTTGAAATATGATCCCATAGCTGTGGATCCCTAACTTATAGAGAATGAGGTTCATTGACTATAATCCAAAGCACAAGAACCAGTGAACTGGTTGACCTAGATGCTTTAAGTGCATCACCTCCAAGACCCTGGACAGCTGGAACAATGCCTGTTCACTTAGTTATCATTGACATTGTTCGTACTAGATGTTTAATATTTTGAAATTGATGAATACTTCTATGGAAATCGAAATATCAAATAAGGTGGATAATGCATGATTACCCACAATACTGATGATCCTTGTTCTCAGACATCAGATTAAGGAATAAAAGATCCTTAGGCTGGCTAGGCTGAAAAGCTCATTCAGATAGGTGACTAGATGAGGTAATGATATTGTCGAGTCTCTTGATAGGAGAGGGGTACAGACTACAGAGAGAATCTTTTAATGAGCTCCAGTCCTAGAGGTGCAACAGTCTGACTGTTCATGTACTTATGTGTGTGTGTATACCCATTTATGTCAGCCATTAGCTCTATGCAGGATCCATTAGGTCTGTGTATCAGTACTTTGAACAATACTCCCCCTATTATTTTTTTAGTTTTTTTAGTTTAAGTTCTATATATATATATATATATATATATATATATATTAAAAAATGGATTCCCGAAAACACCTGTAAACAGGTGTATTGGGAACCAAAAGATACGATATGATATGCCAGATACGGGGCATATCGTATTGAAACTCTGATCCTTGTCTATAGTTAATAAAATAACTTCATATAGAGGACTCCAGGCCAGGGATACAACAACAGGATTGTTCATGCATGCCAGCTCTTACACTCCTTAGTTAACCCAATCCTGTAAGGGATTGGAGATGTGTTCAGAAATCATGAAGGAACCATACTGCTTAGTCTTTTTGGACCTGTGGGAGACAAGTTTTCTTAAAGATCATAAATGCTTGCTCTTCTTCAAGGGTTAAAGTTGGCTTCTTCTTTTCTATGGAATAAAATGATAGTAGAAGGGAATTGCCAAACTGGATGGCTTCAGTTGAAAAAGGCCAATGGCAATTTAAGTTGCTTTCGAGAGAAGCAAAGGCATTATGTTTAGCCTGAATAGATTTTTTAGGTAAAATCATAGATTTGGTAATGCCTTGGCCACTCTTGTTGGAAAGAGAGTAAACTGATGAATAGGTTTCTTGTGTTAGAACTTAGAACGTATCTCTGTTAAGCAAAACAGGGTCAAAACAGCATGCAAAATTTGACTCTACATTATTCACACGGGTATTTCTGTATTTGTTTTACCATGTACATTCTCAGTTGAACTCAAATTAGGAAAGCCATTGAAAAACCTAATTTGGTGATATAAAAACTAATCTGTTCATAGGACTGTATCTATTGAAATGAGAATAATGAATTTTAGCAGGGGTTAGTCTGTGGATATGGGCATGGATGATGGTGATGATGAGTCTGTAGATGTAGGCACAAATCACATAACCATGTTAAAACTTGTCTGTTTTCTGTTATGTATTTTTTCTTTATTTTCTTGGTTTCTGACACGACATAAACACAGACAACAAAGTCAGTGACTCCAGTCCCAGGGGCACCATATCAAAATTGACTGGTTTATAGGTAAAGGGGTTACAACTTTAAGCTGGGTTGTAAGTTTTCATTAGATGTTTTCTGTTTAGTAATAATGCTTTGTATTGTCCTTGATAAATTCTGAATAGCAAGGTCCTCCTTTATTAATGAAATCTTTTAATCATGTTGTTGATTAAAATAAAAAGATCAATACTCAACATATAAACCCAAGTCACAGTTCTCTGTATCTCCTTCGATTCCTAGAAAGCTCAAATTTTCAAACCAAATAGGTCTGCATGTGTGTGTGTTTGAGTTATATTAATATGAAAGCAACTTTGTGGTGGGAAGCTTGTTGCAGGAGTAATCTCAATATGAAGTTATCAATATGAAAGCAACTTCTATCTAGATACAAGTTATTCATAATCTCAACTCAATAAAGCCTTATTCCAACTATTAGGGAGCCAGTGACATGAATCTCATTTCACATTCCACTCTATCGAGGATTCGAGGGCATGTCCGTTGGTGGTTATTTGGCTCTCCCTGAACCATCTTCTTCCAATTGGGTACCACTAGTTGGTTATGGAAAATACTCCTAAAAAGGGTTATCGCCAAAAATAGAAAGGGCAACCAATTTTACTCGTTCATGCTTAAACTTCCACTAATTAGGTTACTTTAAAGCACAGCATGCTTTAGTGGGGCTTTTACATAAGAGTCTGGATCTGCTAGCCACAAGACACTATGTCTGCATACCTCAAGTACAACCCCTTTCAATGACAACATACATGTACCTCATTAGGGAAGCAAAATCCTTAGCCTGGCTAGGCTGAAAAGCTCATGCAGATAGGTGCATAGATGATGTAATGATATTGCTGAGTTTCTTGATAGGAGAGGGGTACAGAGAATCTTCTGTTGAGCTCCAGGCCTAGAAATGCAGCAGTAAGACTGTTCATGTACCCATGTACCCAATGCTCTCAAGCTGAAAATCTTGAGAGCACAGCATACTTTAATGGGCTTTTACAATAGAGTCCAGATCTGCTACCTACACACTCTAGCAACAAGACATACCCACACCTACCGACAAGACACTACAGCCGCACATCTCAAACATGGAGTCCAAATCTGCTACCCACACAGCTTCCAACATGATCTACAGCCACACATCGCAAACATGTTTCATGCTTGTATGTTTTTTTATCAGTTGTTTCATGCTTGTATGTTATCATTGATGGGGTTGTACTTGAGATGTGCAGCCATCATGTTGGAAGCTGAGTAGGTAGCAGATCCAGTCTCTTAACTATACTGCTATAGAATACATGAAAATCAAAAAGATTCAAGTGACGGCACCAGTCTCATTAAAATAATGTATGATTAGAAATGGAATGCAAAAGAGGGGAGGGAAAGAGGGGAACATAATCATAGTTTTAACCTAACAGCTTCATACATGCGCTTTAACAAGTTTTATCACAAGGAGATGCTCAATTACATCTTGCAAAGTTCTAAGAGCTCCATATGTGAACATCTGCTAGATGTACCAGATAGAATTCTTGTTTTCTAATTCTTTCTAAACTTTTGATATTTGGAGTTATTCAATAAAGAAAGATAAAATGCATTTTTGTTAACATGCATTTGACATTCCTTATTTTAAGGACTTATCCTTTTTGCAGTTAAAAACTCAGTGTTCATAGGGACATTTTAACTGCAAAAAGGAGATAAGTCCTTAAAATAAGGAATGCCAAATGTAGCCTTAGTAGGAGTGCATTGCTGCAGCCTAATTTCCTACTATAAAATTTATATTCAGTAAGTCTCCATTAAAAGATTAAGGGGGTGTTCAACAACATGGTTGGTTTTGTTTTTGAAAACAAAAACAACTACCACATCAGCAAAAACAAAACCAAACATGTTGTCTAGCACCCCCAAAGTGCACTTATAAAACAGGAAAAAGAACACTTAATCATGAATTATAACAAATTAAAGTACCCTCACATCAACTAAGAGACAAAATAAAATAAATGCAGTCAATCAAAGCTAAAATTTTGAAAGGATGCTAATTTTCTTGAATTCAAGATCATACTTTGGCCATGAAGAGGAATGGAAATAAAGAACACCAGGGCCAAAATCATTAACTTATAATTCCATAACTGCAAAGATAGGTAGGGAAATCACTAGTGGATTTCTCATAAAATACCTTGAGAATACGAAGTACTCGTGAAATGCTTTGCTTGATTATTATCTGCTTCAATTCCTTGCAATACATCAACCCCACAGTTTCCACATAAATCTCCACATCCTCGCAGTCACCAATTTCAAGACAGGGCAAAGAGGAGTCTTGTTGAGAAAGCCTATCAGCAAAGAAACTGCTATTTTCCACAAGCACATCCTTGTGAGCACTCATTGTTACAGAAACACCCTGCTTTCCAGATAAAACCACTTTCAAATCACTGGTTGCGGGTTCACCAAACGCAACTGCAACCTTCCGCTGCAAATTTTCGGTATTGGGCTTTGGCACTCTCTCGATAACCACAGGTGGACTAACGACAGCATTATCAGAGCTAACAGTTCTTTGATCATCCGAAACAATTCTCGATCTTGATGGAGGAGTTGGTTTTCTCTCAGGTAAAGAGGTTTGCTTTTTCTGAACGGAGGTTTTGGGTGGTTGAGGGGAGGGTTTGGGCTTAGTTTGGGTGTTTTGAGTTTTGAGGGTCTTCTGAAACACAACGGGAGAGGGGCAGCACCAAAAACCTTCAGGTGTTACGGCAATAGGGACGTTTCTGATCTTGGTGTGACCTTGTTCTACTCTTGCAACTTTAAATTCGGCCATACTGGAACGTTGACGAAAAAATGCAGACGACAAACAATATTCAGAATGAAACCAGTGATATAGATCCCAAAATTACTTGAAATTCCTCTACAACCATCCTTAGTACCCTTAAATGTGTAGCTATCCAGATTCAGAACCAGGGATTAGAGCTCAAAAATAATTTTGCCTCCTTTCTAATCCTGAATATGATGTCTCACAAGTCACAAAATGGCAGAAATCCACAAACATTTCAAGAGCCCAGAATCTAAACTAGGTTTGCAATTAAGAAATCTAGATGACGAGAAAGACTGCAAATTTAAAAGCTAGAAAACCCAAATACAAAATGGAGTATATAGCAATACTTCGGCAACGAGGAACCTGGTCCGTATCATTAGAGCAGAGAAAAGAAAAGTACAAACTTTGTGCCAAAGATAAATCAGTGTAGTTGAAAAGAAGTTTGAAAAGTTCCTCCAAATGTCTAACTCAATGTCTCACTCAGTCATTGAAATCACGTCTTGGGTCACTCTGAAAACAGTAGAGAAAGCATTAAATCCAGAAAGAAACGATTTCCTGTCTCCCCCCATAACCGACTATCGCACAAGGTCTCACAAAATAAAACCAAAAAGAGCATAAACCAAGAAACGGATATATATAAATAGAACCACTTCAACCATGAGATGGTTCTCTTTTTAAACACACCCAAGAGGCCAAGACCAAGGATCTACTAACTCATAAACCAAAAACATCTCGCGAGGAACGAGTTACTCTGTAACATCTAGAGATCCCTTATCTTAATTTCTCCACCCTGTTCTTAATGATTGAATCGAGCTCCAATGTCCAACATCAAGGAAACCAGGAATGGAGATTTACAGATCATACATGATGACGGTTATTTTTTTTTTTTTAATTCACGTAAGGAAGCAATGCAGAAAAAAAAAATAAAGGTGGCTTGTGGGGTGGTTTTAAGTTTTAACTTTACCAGTTTGGAATGTTTCTGCTTTATCGGGACCAGCCCGAAGGACATGTCTCACTGTCCGTCTCACACTTCACTCTCATTCATCAACCCACGCCATTTTATTTTTCTCTCTCTCCCCTCGTTCTTTACAGTTTAGTTTGTTTCCTCTCGTTGTCCTGCTTCGTAGGCATAGACTTCCTCCTTATCCTATTACACCCGTGATTAGAGACAAAGAAGTTTCAAACCGTGGGATTGGAACCAGACCTAGATAGAATACCATGTGCCTGGATTGATGTCTTTAAGGCTCCATTTGGGATTTGATGAAGAAGATTTGGCCCGATCTCGCAATCACTCCATGTGGCAAAAACAAATAGCTCGGCACTTAAAACAGCGTATCCAGGGCGCAAGCACTAAAGGGAAGAAACCCGTAGTCCGAACCCCTTTGAAGATCTCGAACTCTCTACGAGGAGCCCGACCTCCCTACGAGGAGCCCGAACTCTCCCTTGGGCCCCTAGCCACACAAGGCAATGACCCGAATTGGCCCGCCTCATGGCAGTTCGGGACACTTCCCTATCCGAACTCAAGACTTCACCTCGTTCRCCACTCCAGCACTTTGCCTCCGAGACGCCGAACTGAACAAACGTACCATACCTGACACCGAGGAGGTCCGTATCCAAGGGGCGGCGCATCTGACTGACTTGGGATCTAACGCTTGATAGCCGCACTTCAACGGTCACCTACCACCGCCACCTGCCACCGTCATCGCCAGTCGTAGAGACGGCTCCGACAAAAGGAAGCAGTGGCGGTTCTGACCAGCAGCGGGGATGACACCCGAACTAGCAGGAGACCAGAGGTAATCATACCCGACCTGACAGAAGCTTAGGAGTGAGTGCACGAGGTGGCTATAAAAGGCCCCCTACCCCCAAGAACAAGGTATGCAAACTTTGCGCTATCTGGTTTTATCTTGCCTTTGAAGGATTCTAACTTAAGCTTCGAAGTCTCCACACCGGGTTCCCCCCGGAGCTTCCCCATCTTCTCCATTTCAGGTTCCCCGCAATTCCGTTCAGAGGCAAGGTCATTGACAACTAAGACCGGGCGGATTGTGCACCATCAATTGGCGTCGTCTGTGGGAAATGCTTCAAAAAGCTTCCCTCTAAACTCTCATAACCTCTTTTCTTCAAAAAACCCAACACTCATGGCTTCTTCCAGCAACGCCAGACGTGGCACGGAGACAAACACCATCGGGGAACAACTTCAAGTCCCTGTGGTGTGCGTCGGACAGTTCACCATCCCCCTTTCGATGGATGGGATCCCTAGCTTGAATGCGCCATAAGCAGTGGCGCCCGTAAACCTTCCTGCCATGAGCATCCCCTTTCCTCCCCCTATCGAGACAACCTTTACTRAACCAACTGCCGTCCCCCTGGCAACCAACCAAAACCGCTTGGACGACCTGATGCAGTGCATGCGGGCAATGCAAGCCCAAATGCAACAGTTCCAGCAACACCAGCTCCAACAGCACCAAGTACTGCACAACATCTCCCAGTATCACTATCAACAGTAGTTCCCCCAACTGCCGGTGAACCAACCACTACTTCCACCTCAGCACCCTGCTCCGAGGCCGGTTAAGGCCTCCCCACAGGATGGACGCCCCCACCAGGGAAAAGCCTCCCGGTCCCAGAACCCCCCTAACAGCCAGGCCTCGTCCCCAGGCCGAAGAGAGAGAAAAATCACCCCCGCCTCGCAGCTCACAGGCAGGTCAGGAACCTCACCTGCAAAGTCGGCACCTCGGCGCTCCCAGCCCGAGTTCCCGCTCACGGAAAACCGATCTGGCGCCCTGGCAGCAGACTACGAGCATTTCGGGCCCATCAAGCTCGGCAACACAGAGGCCAGCAGCGCCAGTACCAGGCCCACTCAACAACGAAGGCGCCGGCGAAGTCGCCGAACTGCCACCCGTGTCCTGC